>CM023627.1:15866540-15971540 GCA_013358685.1 Antennarius maculatus
CGGATGCCCAGGCTGTGAGCTCCCTGCTGAGCATCCAGTCCACCAGGGTGGCTCAGGGGGTGCTACAACTGTGGAGGCAAAGACTCTCCGGGAAGGAGAGAAGCCTCCTCCTGGACTATAGTACAGGGACTGTGCCGGACAGCAAAGATCCCTTCCCTGAGGTCCACATCAGTCCCCTGTTTGGGGAGCTGAAGGGTCCCCTCCTCAGAGATGAACGACAAATCAGCCTGCACACGGCCAACAAAAAAGTACTGTACAAATACTGTGTCAAAGTAATCAACAAGAGAAACCTGTGTAACAGAGCGCCCACTGCCTGGGCCAGCAGGATGACATGAAATGGACCTGACCCACAGTGGAGACTTCTACAAAAACCTCCCCTCAAGAAAAGCCGACCTCCAGTGGAGAATTTTACACGGTGCCATCAGTTCCAATGCTTTTATCTCTGTTTTTAACCCTGCTGGGTCCAGCCAGTGTCCCTTCTGTCCCCTTCGTGAGACAGTCTTTCATGCTTTTAGTGAGTGTGGGAGACTTGCAGTGCTCTTCACTCTTCTAACGAATGTTTTTAATCTGTTCAGTGAAAATTTTAGTATCAGGATTTCGTCTACGGTGCTGGGTACAATAGATAAAATCAGAGAAAGTAGCAGCTTTTAAACTTTATCTCTGGAGAAGCAAAACTCGAAATTTACGTGACCAGGAAGAGGAGAATTGAAAACAATACTGTTCAAGAAGAAGCTACTGTTTTTTGCTGTAACATCAGATGTCGCTTAAAACTAGAATTTGGTTTCTATAAAATGACAAAAGACCTAAATAACTTAAGGAACATCTGGTGTCACAAAAATGTCCTATGCACTTTAATTGATGATCAACTCAATTTTGCAGACTTCCTGATATAATGCAATGATTTTAAATTGTATTTCCTCTTACTTATTGGTTTTTAGTGTTTTTGAAGCTCTTTAGTTTTTTCATCTAATGTAAAATTGTAAAATGTTTTGAATGTGATTAAAGTGTTTTTGCAAAAAAAAAAAAAAATCTCTCCTCCTCCTTCTCTCCAGCCATCTCTGTTACTCCTTCTCTGATCTCACTTTCCAAGTCTCCAATCACACCTTTACTAACTCAACTTCTTCCCTGGAGTCTCTGTGCTCTATGTCCTCACAGGTTTTTCTCAGGTTCAGCCCTCATCCACCCATGCGCTATGGACCTGCTCTTCCCATCCCACCAGTACCACCCCTAACCTAATCATCGGCTGGGGTCCGGCTTCCTTTTTCCTCCGTGCTACCATACTGTTCCACCCCTCATCCACCCATCCGCTGTGAACCATCTGCTGTGGACCAGCACCTCCCATCCACCAGTATCACCCCACACCTAACCATCGACTGGGGTCCCGCTGCCTCCCTTCCTTCGTGTCATCATACTGTTCCACCCCTCATCCGCCCATCTGCTGTGGACCTTCCTCTGTGGACCGGCACCTCCAAGCCCACCAGTATCACCCCCATCTCTCCATGTGCTGAGGACCTTCACCTCCAAGCCCACCAGTACCACCCCTCACCTATCTATTGGCTGGAGTCGTGCTTCCTTTCTTCCTCCGTGCCGCCATGCAGTCGTCCACCCAGCTGTAATTGTGCCTTGACTTTAGCAATGGGACACATAACCTTAACCATATTGACTCTGTCTCTATCTGGACTATCTGTCACTCTCTCTCTGTCTCTGTCTCTCTGACCCTGTTCTTATCTTCCTTTGATTTCTTTTCCACCCAACCGGTCAAGGCGGATGGCCGCCCAAAAGAGTCTTGGTCCTGCCCGGAGTTTCTTCCTCATCGAGGGAGTTTTTCCCCGCCACTGTGGCTTATGCCTGCTCTGCTCTGCCTGTTAAAGCGCTTTGAAATGTCCGTTGCCATGATTAAGCGCTATATAAATAAAACTTGATTGATTCTTTGTCTTATCTACGTCTTTACTTTTATTTCTTTAACCACGATGGACAGTACTGTGTTTATGTACTCCAGAGAGGAAATGCTGTCTATGAAGGTCAGAGGAGAACCTGGGATTCACGATCTCATACCCACCGAGATCCAGCGGAGGTACAGAGGGAGCCGGGGAGGTAAACAAAAGCAGGCTAGGCTAGCGGCTAGAGCTACCAGCCGCCAGCGGGTCAGACCCTCGGTTCCCTCCGTCATCATGGGGAATGTGAACTCGCTGCCCAACAAGATGGAAGACCTGATGGCTCTGTGCAGGACTGAGCAGTGCTACAGGGAAACCAACTTGTTGGTGTTCTCTAACACGTGGCTGATGGACTTCGTTCCCGATGCTAACGTCGGACTGACCGGCTTTTCCTCTGTGCGAGCAGACCGGGACACAAACACCGCCGGCAAGATGCAGGGAGGTGGTCTGATCATTTACACCAACAACAGATGGTGTCATCCAGGACACGTGACTGTTGGCCAGACCGTGCACCGTTCCGTCTGAATCGCTCGTCCTTAGTGGCTCGCCACCGAACCGTCTCGGCTCGGAATCTGAATCAAGTCCTCATCCATAAAACCAAAAACCAGTCTACACATAGAATGTAGAACAAATCATTACTTCCTATTCAACTTTCACTTTTCACTCTACTTCTTTCATATACAGTCAACCCTCGGTTTTCGAACTTAATCCGTTCCAGAAGGCTGTTCGAAAAGCGATTTGTTCGAAATACGAAACTATTCTTCCCATTATAATTAATGTAAATAATTTTAATCTGTTCCAAGTCTAAAAAACAACTTTTTCTAAGTTTTTTTTTTACTATTTTAAACCATAAACTGCACTGTATACTGTTTACATAAATAAAAAAGGGTAGAAATAGACACTGTGTTTTATTTTACGTTGATGTAATTTGCAAATTCCACTTTAAACTTTTCGGCAGCTCCCTTGTCCGAACTTGCTGTCTCCCCATGACGAACAACCCTTCCAGAATAATGCTAGGATCTTTTTTTATCAAATCTTCATACAATTGTCTTGCTTTGGCACAAAAAGTATCTTCAGTAAGAGTATCACCTGCTAACCGTTTCTCGTTTATGAAAATCAGCAAAAGTTTCTCCACTTCCTCCAATACCTGTGGCCTTTGTTTGCTAAAAACACTAGATCCTTTATCCACATCGCTTGCTTTAAGCTGTTCTTTATTTTTAGGATGGTGCTTATCGTCGATTTCGCCATCCCGAACTCCTTCGCCAACACAGACACACGCACGCCCGATTCATATTTTGCTATTAATTATTTTTTAAATTCAATAGTTTTGCGCACTACTTTCCTCTTTTCTTCACCAGCTTTACCACTTGCACTTACTCATGATTAGGGGCTAATATGTGATGCAAAACTAAAAAAATAGTTAATAACAGCGTAAATAAGAATGAACGAACTTTGAACACGAATGCGCTACGGAGGAAGCATCCTGGGCATTCGAGTTCGCTCGACTCCCGAGTGAGTCGCTGTGATAGAGCAGTAGAGACGGCGCCGTCCATCTCCGTTCCGCGCGCGTCTCTCCCTCGCCAAGGAGAGCGGCCGCACGGGTACAGCTCGGGCTTCTTTCGGTTTGGTCGAGTTCAGAGATGTAAAATTCCCGAATTTTCTGGTCGACAACCGATTTGGTCGAGAACAGAAGTGTTCGAAAACCGAGGTTGACTGTATATACCCAGATGAAGGATATACTAATGAATCTGCACGTTTTGCAGTACAGTATAAGTATTTTACCATGAACTATGTTCATCTCAAACTTACATTTCAACATGAATCAACTTACTCAATACAATAGAGTTATGTTCATATTTAAAAACAGCTCTATGAATCAGTATTTATCTTTTAACCATACATTTTTATCTCTTTTTTTACCATAAAGTGACAGTATTAACTCATTCTTTTAAACAACATGAATATTTTAACCCAACTTTAGTGCAAACAACACTTAATACATTCATCCAATGACTAGGAAAGAATAATTAGCATGAAGGCTATCAAACAAACACATTTCTGTACCATAGCTGTCTCTGGTTCTCATTCTGATTCACAGTAAAGGCTCATTAGCTTAACCAGCTAGCAGCACGTTAGCTTGTATAACTTCACATATAGCATTCACATCACCTTTTGCAGGTAAAACCTAGCGTTAGCAAAGCGGCGCTAACCGCGATTAGCATTAGCTTCGGCTAGGTCATTAGCGATCTTTTTACAGCTTCTTTTCAAAGTACACACTGATAACAGGTACTAGAGTAGGTTTAAAACATTAAGGACACATATCATGGACTCCGACTGGTTTTATGAACATGCTTCGGTAACAGGAGTTTTCTCATGTCATGCTATATCAACTCTAACCCCGAGCCCTAGCCCACAGAAGTGTAACATAGCATGTCTCTCACCGAGTTCTCCAGGGCTTACCACGTGAAACCCGCTCTTGTCTCGCTCACCTACACTCTTTAGGACTCCACTTTTCCCGGTTCGTCAGCTCATTCACTTGTGCAAGTGCTCTGCTCAGTGGTTCAACTCTAAGATGGCGCTCGGTTTGCAGATCTGTGATCACGCACAGGTCGACCGAGGTCACGTTCAAGGCGTCTGACCTTACTCACACACCGCCAAGTGGTGAAACTGAGGTACTACATTTAAATCACATACTGTATATCAGAGAATCAGAGATCAAGTCTTTATTTGTCATGCTGACACACGTTTTCACATATGACAGTACGAAATACGTCTCCGAAGGTCCCAGCAAGCCCGGTCAATAAATAAGAAAATAAGATAAGTTAAGAAAAAAAGGTTAAAATGTAAGATGAAATAAGAGAACAGAGAAAAGTTAAGAATGCTAGATATATAAAGTGTAAGTTGTAAATTGAAAAGTGTCTGACAGCAAAATTTATTTACAATGCAGCAGCTTAAGTATGAAGGTGCTCCATCTATTGTACCTGATGAAGCACCATATTGCAGCAGATCCCCGTTTGTCTGTGGTGACACACGAGGCGTCGTTAGGGTGACTACAGAGCACCACAGGAGTTCAGCTGGTCTAAACAGCCTCTGGGAAAGTAGCTGTTTCTCAGCCTGGTGGTCCTGGTGGTCCTAGTGGTCCTGCTCCAGATGCTCCGTAGTCTCCTGCCTGAGGGGAGGGGTTGGAACAGACAGTGTGCTGGGTGGATGGGGTCTGTCATGATGTGGGTGGCCCTCCTTCTACACCTACTTGTGTAGATTTCTGTGGTGGTAGGCCACCCGCTACAGTCCTCTGTGCAGCCTTCACAACCCTCTGCAGAGCTTTCCTGTCTGATGCAGAGCAGCTACCGTGCCACACCGTGATGCTGGTGGTGAGGATGCTCTCCACCCCACCCCTGTAGAAGGCCTTCAGGACGGCACTCTCCAGTCCAGCATGCCTCAGCCTCCTGGGGAAGTAGAGCCGCTGGTGGGGCCTTTCTGAGCAGGTAGAGGGGTTACAGCCCAGGTGAGGTCCTCAGTGAGATGAACCCCCAAGTACCTATCGTTGGAGGCCACCTCCACAGCTGCTCCTCCGATGTGCAAGGTAGGAGGGGAGTGTCTTTTCCTCCTGAAGTCCACCACCATCTCCTTGGTCTTCCCCACGTTGATGCAGAGGTTGGTTGTGTCTGCACCAGTGCACCAGGTGCTCCACCTCCTCTCTGTGTTTGGAATCATCATTGTTCTGGATGCGTCCCACCACTACTGTGTCGTCTGCAACTTTACTATATGACAGCTCGGGTGTTTTGCTGAACAGTCATATGTCAGTAGGGTGTGAACAGGAGATGGCTGAGCACACAGCCCTGTGCAGTTCTGCACCAGGTCTGGGGATGATGGTGTGAATGCAGAGGTGAAGTCCAGGAAGAGCAGGCGGATGTAAGAGTCCTTGCTCTCCAGATGGGTGAGGTATGTGTGGACACAGAGGAGATGGCGTCATCGGTGGAGCGGTTCCTCCTGTAGGCATATTGGTGGGGGGTCCACTGTTATGTCTATGGAGTCCTTTATGTGTGCCATGACCAGCTTCTCAAAGCACTTCATGACTATCGTGGTGAAGGCCACTAGCCAATAGTCATCAGCTCCTTCACCGAGTGGCCTTTGGGGACCGGGACGATGGTGGCGGACTTCAGGCAGCTGGGGACCATTGCTAGCTGCAGTGAGGTGTGAAGATATCTGTTAGCACCTCTGCTAGCTGGTGGGAACAGTCCTTCAGATACTCTCCCTGGGACGCCGTCGGGGCCTGCAGCCTTGCGAGGGTTGATCTTTTGCAAAGTCCTCCTCACATCATCTGTGGTCACACTGAGGAGCGTGTCGTCGGGGGGGGGGTTAGTTTGGTGCTGAGGGGGGTGTTGGGGTCCTCAAAGTGGGCATAAAATTTATTGAGGGCATCTGCTAGGAGGGGGTCTGTCGGGCCCTGTGCATTCTGGTGTTAAAGTTAGTGATGCACTTGATGCCTTTCCACATGCTCCATGAGTCCCCTGAGGTCAGGTGACCCTGGATCTTTTGAGCATAAGTGGATTTGGCCTCCTTTATTCCCTTATCCAGAGCCCTCCTCGCTGCCCTTAGTGCCCCTGCCTCCCCCGCCCTGAACGCAGCATCCCTGGCCTTCAGCAGAGCTCTCACCTCTGCATTCAGCCAGGGCTTCTGGTTCGGGTAGACGGTGATCGTTCTGGTGTTAGTGACATCGTCCGCACACTTGGAGATGAACCCGAGGACAGAGGAAGTGTGTGCAATTTCCTCCGGGATTATTAAAGTATCTATCTATCTATTCCTCCAGGTTCACCTCTCCCCCCTGTGTGGCTGCTTCCCTGAACATCTGCCAGTCTGTGTGTTGGAAGCAGTCCTGGAGCACCTGGGCTGCGTCCTGGGGCCACACAGTGATAGTTTTCCTCGTGGGTTTGAGGGATTTCACCCGGGGACGATATGCTGGAGCCATCAGGATGGAGATGTGGTCTGATAGGCCGAGGTGTTGTCGGGGGAGGGACCTGTATGCACCGCGTAGGTTGGAGTATACACAGTCCAGTGTGTTGTCCCCACGTGTGGGGATGGTGACTTGCTGGTAAAAACTGGGCAGTGTGTCGGTTAGTTTAACGTGCTTGAAGTCTCCTGCTACCACGTAAAACGCCTCCGGGTGCCTGGTCTGCAGTGAGCTGATGGTGTCGTGCAGCTCACGTAACGCTTCATTACTGTTAGCGTTAGCATTAGCACCCGGCGGCATGTAAACAATGGTGACGAACACCGCCATGAACTCATGAGGCAGATAATGCGGCCGGCACTTAACAGTCACGTGTTCTATCGCCTCGGAGCAGTAGCTCTTAACCAGTTCACTATTTGTGCACCAACCCCTGTTCACATATGCACACAGTCCTCCCCCACGTGTTTTCCCGGATCAATGGTCCCGTTCTGCTCGGAACAGCTGTAATCCATCGATCTGGACAGCAGAGTCCGGCATGTTGTTGTTTAGCCAGGTCTCCGTCAGGCCGACCACACATCAGCTCCTCATCTTCTCCCAGACCCGCAGCCGGAGGAGTAGCATGTCCATTTTATTGTCCAAGGAACGGACATTGGTCAAAAAGGGTGAGGGGATTGGTGGTCTGCTGGATTTTAGCTGGGTTAGCCAGCCAGCCCTCGTTCCTCTTTTCTGGGTTAGGGTTAGGGTTAGGGTTAGGGTTCCTCTTGCCGGTCCGTCCTCGGGGCTCCCCGCGCCGCTCCTCCTGCGTCCTGAGTATCCCCAATCTGCCGAGAGTAGCTTTCAACGTTGGTGATATTGATGTCATTTGGTTGTTTCTGATGAAGTACAGTTCAGCTGGGCTGTACTTCTCATTTGTTACTAAGCTGCTGTTCAGATTGTTTCTTAAAGCGCTAAAAATGGGCATTACAGCGGGAGCTCCAGAAGCCGCTGCAACCCTGTGGGCCGCCATCATGTAGTATTGGTTTAGTAACCATATGGGTTACATTAACATGAATATACTAACATAACTGGTCATCTGTTACCATTCCCCTGATGTGGGTGAAAAACCTGGCGGCTGTTTTTAACCAGGAAAAGTCCCCCATTGGCCTCCTTCCCGTTGGGCGACCTTACACAATAAATCCTAACAGATAGACCAAATACATCACACACTGAAATCATTTACTGGAAACACAGAAATCATCCTAATAATTCTGAATGGTTTGAATAAGATTACCTTTTCCTTTATAGAACACAACACTGAATATAGAATGTGAATATATTTTTCTTTAAAATATTGTTAAGACATAAAAGTGAATATAAAATGGTTAAACAGACAGATCTAACTGATAAAATTGATGATTAAACAATGGTTACACAGAATAGTGAGAATAATGTCATAGTGATATCCTGGTGATATATCCATATGTGGTTGTAGTGTATATCCATATCAGTCATTGTCCATCGTTCTTTATAACAGTTCTTCCTCATAGTTGGAGATTGTGAACACATCTGGCATGTTCTCCCTCCTCTGCGTCAGAAGAATTCTGAGCACCAGTTTGTTAGCCGTTAGCATACTTAGCATTTGTGCGTCCTGTGTGTCCTTAATGAGGTTCATCCTCTTGTCCATTGTCCAGGCACGATGCAACATGTCTATAAAGAGAATAGTATCAGTATTATCAGTGTAATTATCCCAGATTTAGCCAAAACGGCTCCCCATTCATCTATCCATCCATCCATCCATCCATCCATCCATCCATCCATCCATCCATCCATCCATCCATTCTCTTCCGCTTATCCGGGGTCGGGTCGCAGGGGCAGCAGCTTAAGCAGGAAAGCCCAGACTTCCCTCTCCCTAGCCACTACATCCAGCTCCTCCGGGAGAATCCCAGGGCGTTCCCAGGCCAGCCGGGAGACATAGTCTCTCCAGCGAGTCCTGGGTCGTCCCCGGGGCCTCCTCCTGGTAGGACATGCCCAGAACACCTCACGAGGGAGTCGTCCAGGAGGCATCCTAACCAGATGCCCGAGCCACCTCATCTGGCTCTTCTCAATGCGGAGGAGCAGCGGCTCGACTCTGAGTCCTGATGACTGAACTTCTCACCGTATCTCCAAGGGAGAGCCTGGACACCCTGCGGAGGAAACTAATTTCGGCTGCTTGTATCCGGGATCTCATTCTGTCGGTCACGACCCACTGCTCGTGACCATAGGTGAGGGCAGGAACGTAGATTGACCGGTAAATCAAGACCTTTGCCTTTCGGCTCAGCTCCTTCTTCACCACAACGGACCAATACAGAGTCCGCATCACTGCAGGCGCTGCACCGATCCGCCTATCGATCTCCCGTTCCATCGTGCCCTCACTCGTGAACTCCTCCACTTGGGGCAGGATCTCATCCCCAACCCAGAGAGGGCACTCCACCATTTTCCAACTGAGGACCATGGTCTCAGATTTGGAGGTGCTGATTCTCATCCCAACCGCTTCACACTCGGCTGCGAACCGTTCCAGTGAGAGTTGGAGATCAGGGCTTGATGAAGCCAACAGTACCACGTCATCTGCAAAAGGCAGAGACGCAATACTGAGGCCACCAAACCTGACACCCTCAACACCTTTCTAGGCTGTGCCTATAAATTCTGTCCATTAAAGTTATGAACAGAATTGGTGACAAAGGGCAGCCTTGGCGGAGTCCAACCCTCACTGGAAACGAATCCGATTTACTGCCAGCAATGCGGACCAAACTCTGACATCGGTCGTACAGGGATCGAACAGCCCTTATCAAGAGGTTCAGTACCCCATACTCCCGAAGCACCCCCCACAGAACCCCCAAGGAACACGGTCGAACGCCTTCTCCAAGTCCACAAAACACATGTAGACTGGTTGGGCGAACTCCGATGCCCCCTCAAGGACCCTGCAGAGGGTGTAGAGCTGGTCCACTGTTACACGGCCAGGACGAAAACCACACTGCTCCTCCTGAATCTGAGATTCGACTTCCCGACGGACCCTCCTCTCAAGAACCCCTGAATAGACCTTGCCCGGGAGGCTGAGGAGTGTGATCCCCCTGTAGTTGGAACACACCCTCCGGTCCCTCTTCTTAAAAAGGGGGACCACCACCCCAGTCTGCCAATCCAGAGGCACTGTGCCCGACCTCCACATGATGTTGCAGAGGCGTGTCAACCAGGATCAAACACACACTAACTTATATCAATTACTTATTCAGTTTATGCATTCATACACCCATTTTATTTCAGTGGGACACGTGTGCAGAGGTGGGCTTCAATTTAGATTGGATTCAATTTAGGTTCATGTGCATGAGGTGATTATTACATTTAGCTGCAGCCTTTTTTATGTAATTTCACAAATTATGGTTTGCAAATTTTCCTATATATTACCTTCTGATTTATTTATATTACACTGATATTTTTACTTGATTTCCTTATTTTTTACCAGCCGGTTATTATAGTTTATTTTTATATCATGGTCGCTTATGGTCGCTTCTCTTTAGACTGCCTCCTGGATCATAGAGACACAATAGGCGTAGTCTCTTAACTATGCTATTTCTCTGCACCTTTTCTGAATTTTGGAGTCAAATTGTGCCATATCAGTTACTGCCGCTGCTCGGTTACAGACACACAAATTGACAAACAATTACAGCCGGGAAGAAGCAAGGGCCCTGGATTCTTCACTCAAAACCCAGGAAAAAGCATGAAATCCACCGTTGGATTTCTCAACATCTGTTAGGCACACCTCAGTCGACCCATAGACCAGACAGAACTAAGTCCACACTTGGACATCACAGTGGTCTCCCTAGACTCACCCTGGTCTCCTTAGACCAGTCACAACACAAGTCAACACTTGGACGTTACAGTGGTCTCCCAAGACTCACCCTGGTCTCCCTAGACCAGTCACAACACACTTCTGTCTCGCGAGACCCTTAACTTCTCCTCCCCAGCTGCTGTCTTAATTTCTGGCTGTTTCCCTTTTTGTTGTAATGCCAATGACAATCCAATTTCTGCTTCACTTCTTTAAGTGACACTCTTTGCAGCAGCCTGTCACGACCCAGCTCGCGCTGAATTTCCTGCGGCGCAGATCCCACACCTGCGTCCAATCATTCCAGACACACCTGCCACCGTTTGAACCCTTATCACTAACTATAAAGACCTGGCTTGAACACAGACCCAGCGTCAGATCCTCTGTATTGATGCCGTGTTTGTCGCCAGTTCATCCTGACTCCTACCTTGACCCCGGATTGTATTTGGACCCCGACCTGCCTGCCTGGACCCGTATCAGAACCCTGCTTTGTCCCCGACCACGAACTCTGCCTCTTGGACTTGTACCTCTGCCTGTCTGCCTGTTTCCCCGTAAGTCATGTCTGTATCCTCCCGTGTCTGCACGCCGCCCACCCCGCTCTGTTTCCCTGGACTCGTGCACCGGGTTTTCCCATGCTTCCCTTGTGGGCCTTTGCTGTGAATAAAGACTTTAGTTCAGACGCACCTGGTCTCTGCTCCTGTCTCAGTCCTGACAGAAGGATCTGACCAAGAATGGAGCCAGCGTCTGAACCCTCCACAAAGGACCGCCTTCTGTGCGCCGAGGGTCGCCTGGACCAAGTCTCCGCTGTGATGTCTGCGCTGCTCCAGCAGGTCCCCCGGCGCCATGGCCCCGGGGATCTCCCTGCCGCGTCACCGGAGCCGCGTGTGGGCAACCCTGAAAGGTTTGATGGAGATCTTGCTTGACTCCGCCCCTTTACTGACAAACTGTAGACTTTTATTCGCGCTTCAACCCCGGACTTTTGCCTCTAAACCAGCACGGGTGGCCCCAGTCATCACCCACCTCACGGGCCGTGCTCAGCTCTGGGCGACAGCTGAGTATGAGCGTCAGTCTCCCGCCTGCTCCTCCTCTCATCTCGGCTCTCGGTGGAGATGATCAAGGTGTTTGATCTCGGGTCTTCGACGGTGGAGGCATCCAGAGTCTGTTCGGCAGGGGCGGAACACGGTGGCGGATCATGCCATTGACTTCCGGACTTAAGCAGCCTTCAGTTCGTGGAATAATGAGGAGCTGGTGGACGCTTTTTACCACAGTCTGGCGGATGATATTAAAGATGAGCTGGTCTCCCATGAACCCCAGACCAATCTCAAACGGAGCCATTGCCTTGGCGACGCGGATCAATCAGCGGGTCCAGGGTTGTTGATGGGAGAGAGGGCGCCAGATCCCTATGCTCCCCAGCACTCGCCGATCAAGTGCACCTGGGCACTGCCACAACCCGAACCTGCCTAGACACCTGATGAACCCATGAGGTAGGCCGTTCCTCACTCAGCGCTGCGGAGCGTCAACGCCGGTTCACAGCCAACCTGTCTCTGTACTGTGGGGTGGGGGTGGGGGTGGGGGGCATCGGGTAGCGACATGTCTGTGAAAAGCCAGAGCTCACCGGCAGTAGGAGGGGTCCGGATGAGCTCAGTTACAACTCGACCCTCCCAGACATCTAACCCCCGCAAGCCAGCGGGTTACCTGTGATAACTCGTTTCATACGAGTATCTGCTACGGATTACGCATTTTTGACAAGTACGAGTAGTCACACATACTTCCTGCCCCTCCCTACAGAGACTGCAGCTAGAGCGGAGTTTGTCCCTGTCCCACTCTCCGTCACACGCAGACATTTACTGATCTCTCTGTTGGTGGCTTCACTGTAGCTCACGTCTTTCTTCTTAGGTTTTCTTCAGCTTGCCTCTATTTCAGTGTTTGGTTACCTGGTGAACTTTCTTGTTGTTTTTTTGTTGCACCTACGCGTGCATTTAACCACCGCCTCCACTCCAATCATTGTTTTTTTTACCTGTTTGTTCTAAACTCTGTTCATGTTAATGATTTCTATACTTAATAAATATTTTAACTGAGACATAGCGCACACACACACACACACACACACACACACACACACACACACACACACACACACTCACACACCGTAATCAACATTGTTTAACTTTATGTGAAAAAAAAATGGCAAGGACACTAGGTGCTAAAAATAAATAATTGGAAAAAAAGTTTGATTATAAAAAAAACTAAAATCAAAAACAGCAAAAAAAAATTAAAAGTTTTGTTGAGTATGACAATTCTTGTTCATGCATACTTCGTAGTTGACATTTGAAAGTCGCGTCTTTTTGCTGTACTGTTGACACAACCGTTCACCTCGCAGGTAACCATGATACTGTTGGTGTTAATCACGTCTAGAATTGCAATGTTTCTTGTATGACGCCCACGTGACCACTGAATGCTGAAGCTGCTGCGGCGCAGATTTTAAGCTTTTCTGACCAAACAGATGATGCTACACACATAAAATTTATTTTTTCTTTTATTTTTCATAATGATGATTAACATATGTGTCACTTAAAATTAACTTTACTGTCCCTGTAATGCCTTTTGTGTTTACTCGTTCTATATATAGTTCCTTTACTATTGTGATCAAAAGCGTTGAATCTCAGTTCTGAGGTTCTTCGGTAAATATTCATAGACGTAAGAATATTCATGTTCTGACTCAGTTCCATAAAAAACTTGTTCTGTAAATAGTTCTCTTCCTTTTGTGAACAAAAACATTGATTTGAATCTCAATGTTGAGGCTGTTCTGTAAATAGTTTTAAAATAAACAATAAATATAGCAACTTGTGATCAATCCATATCAATTTTAGACTTAAATAATGTAGCGATTTAAGCCCCACCCATTTCTGGTCAAACCACACCCACTTCCGGTTTAAGCCCCGCCCAGTCCGAGTACAGACACGGATACAGATAATCTAGTTGGTTGAACAGACACAGATACAGATAGTGGTGTACTCCCTACCAGTTACACTATGTTGAGGTTATATCACACTCAAATTTAATTGTTTCACACATTATTTGACTTACATTATTGACAGGCTCCTTACATAACAAGATAGTAAACTTGAAAATGTCCTTGTCAGCTTCCAGACTTTCTATTCTCTCCCTAGAAAATGATTTTCCAATACAATGTACAGGTTAGCAATTGTGGTTCTCTGTTGTGATGACAACCATACATTTTTAACACTACTTTGCCATCACATCCTGAGTCACTTCAAAGTGCTCCAACATGACCCATAGTGTCACTCAAAACTTTGCCATTTCCGACTCGTCTTTTGAAAGTTTGTTTTGTGCAGCTTGGAAGAGAGCTTGCTTGCTAGCTCAGACCAAATGCTGTTTGTCTGTTTTGGCCTCTTCTCTGAGATAGAAGGTGTCTTTTTTTATTTCTAGCTGAAGGCTGAACACTTTGGATTGAATGACCCTACTGTGTCTCTCTCTATGTTCCCAACACATTGAGAGAAACACATTCCATACACAATTACTAGATCAAGAAAAAAAAAAGGTTTTTTAGAAGCAGAATAGATAAAGATTTAAGACAACACTCCCTCTCTTGCACGAATAGAAACACTTAACCACCAGCAAATAGATAAAATAAGTGTGCATGAAAAAAAAACAAAAAAACTGTGCATTCAATTTACAGTCATGTGTTTTGACAAAAAAGGCCCCTTAGATGTGTTGGGATTTATTTTTGTTCAAAAACTGTTTCCTTGTGTTTTTGTCCGGTTTAAATAATATGATGAAACACTTTGGAGCAAATATACAGAATATCAGTCCAAAACTGGAGGCCAGAATGGCAAATATCTCTACAGCCACAGTAAATTTCCCAGGAGAGCTGACATACGCTGGGATAAAGGTGATCCAGACTGCACAGAATATCAACATGCTGAAGGTGATGAGCTTGGCTTCATTAAAACTATCAGGCAGTTTCCGAGCTAGAATAGCAAGCACTAAGCAAAAGACAGCGAGTAGCCCAATGTACCCGAGTACACCCCAGAACCCAACAGCTGAGCCCAAAGCACATTCCAGAATGATTCTTTTCTTATATACAGTTAAGTTCTTGATTGGAAACGGGGGACTAACAACCAACCAAATGGTACATATTAATACCTGTATAAATGTTATGCAGGCTACAGTTATTCTTTGCTGCAGCGGACCAAACCATTTCATGACATTCCTGCCTGGGAGGGTGGCCTTGAAGGCCATTAATACTACAATTGTTTTGCCTAAAATACAAGACATGCAGAGGACAAAGGTGATTGCAAAGGCTGTGTGTCGCAGCATGCAGGACCAGTCAGAGGGTGCTCCAATGAAAGTTAATGAACTCAGGAAACACAGAGTCAGAGAGAAGAGCAGCAGGAAGCTCAGCTCAGAGTTGTTGGCCTTGACAATCGGGGATATTCTATGTTGATAGAACAGAACTGCAGTCATGATGGTGAGACAGGCACCACCAACTGAGAACGCTGCCAGAATGATTCCTAGGACCTCATCATAGGAAAGAAATTCAACCGGCTTGGGTAGACAAGTGTAGCTCTCTGCATTGGGCCAGAATTCATGAGAGCAAGGGGTACAATCAAGAGAATCTAAAAAACAAGACAATAAATTACAAATGAAAATTACTACCCATATATGTCATGTAGTATTTATGAAGTAGAAACTAAATCACCTGTAGAATTGCTAATCTCTCCATCAGGACATCGCACACAATCATAGCAGCAGATGGGTTTCCCTTTTTGAAGCACTTTACGGGTTCCTGGGCGACATCTGTCACTACACACTGACTTCGGAACCTGGTACATGAATGTAAAGTCAAGAAGAGTCAATATTTCATTACAATCAATAATTATTTAACAAATAATAAACATTGCAATTCAAGCTATTTGTCAAAATTTATCTTGTAATAGTCTTGTATCCTTGTAATATTTGTAATTCTTTGTACTGGTTATAAAGGTCTATAGTATTTGAAAGTAATGCAACGTAGCTATAGAGGGACCAAATGAACACGTTTTTCTATTCATAAACATATCTTCCAAACGTAAGATGAAAATAAAATTTGCTAAAGGACAGAAAAATTTACAATAACATTTGGAATGGTTCTCTTCACAGTCAGTATTAACTCCTGACAGTGGAAAATTACATCTTTGAGACCTTCAAAACATCCGTTTGAATATGCTTGAAGCTCCTTACTTTCGTGACACCCTCCATGAACATGAGCTTTGTATTAATTTGGAACTCCTGACCCGCTGGCAATGATGCATCATAATGTCCCACTGTCACAATCTCAATGCTGCCCCTGTGACTTTTCTGCCAATTGACCAGCTCATACTTGGCCACGGGATCCCCATTAGCATCAAATGACACGTCATAACCATTTAGGTTAAACTTCACTTTCTTCAACTGATTAAGGACCTATGAAGTTAAGTATTAGAAAATGAATTGAATGTATGTATAATATATATTATAGTTCTAAAATTGGAATGTGTTTTTCTGCTTTTTTATAATTTTAACAAACCTCCTTTGTTGATATCTTGCTGTATTTGTCGCAGTGAGTTGAGGAATTTCTGTCCGGGCACAATGTGTTATGAAGGGCATGTGCTAATGCATAAACTGCCTTATAGACCATGTTAGTGATTCGAAGTTGAGATGTGTCGGTGTATGGGTTCTGGAGAGTCTGCATGTCTTCAGTTCCATCACACATTCTCTCACCTGTGGCAGTAACTGGACAGAACGTTTTTAGCTCTACATTAAAACCATATATATCATAATATAAATAACAATAAAAGAAGGTCAAAATATTTTACCAGAAATAATTTCATACAAAACAGAATCCACAAATTAATCTACAGAGAAGTGGGTTTTATTTCTTAATTACTGGTGGACTTTTTAATTTAATTTTAAAATTTTTTTCTAATACTGTTATAATCCCCGAAGGGGAAATTAAGAACACACACTCTAGTTTTTGTTAGTCAATCAAATCACACGCATGCATATTAGTGTGTTCAGGCCCCTGTAATACACACAACCACACACAGGGGGCCTTGGGCATGCAGGGGAGGTAGAGTGGCAGGCAGCTCCTTCTTGGTGCGCCTCAAATGAGCAATTTGTAAGGGGGATGGCACCTTGCTCAGGGGTCCCTCGGCAGTGCTCCGGAGGTGAGCTGACACCTCCCACTGTCAGCTCACCTCTGGGTTTTTTTTTTTTGGGAGCGGGAGCGGGAAACGAACCGCTGATCTTGAATCATAGGACGACCCGCTCTACTGCATGCTTTACCACTGAGCCACTGCCGCCCACGGCAGTGGGCAACAACAGAACAACAGAAACAGCTCTCTCACACGTTCCCAGCCTGCAGTTGAATGCAACCTCCCAGAACTCAGTGAGCATTGGGGAAGAGGCCACTTTTGTGGGAGAGAGATCCAGCAGGAAGTCTCTCAATCCAGGGATGACTGATTGCTCAATGCCAAATCCAATAGCTCCAGCACAGAATCCGTACTTCAGCATGTCTGGGTTGGTGACCCACGCCTCAGTTCCTACCCATTGGCGGGGTGGAGAAGCCTCACGTGACAGCTCCTCCAGAAGGAGTCTCAGTTCGAAAGAGGCAGTAAATGCCACAACAACGCGAGCTGTTGATCTGTGGAAGACATTCACAGGCATTATAACAAGTGACACACTTTGTCACACTTTGACACAATCTGTGATATGGACACCTCCGGATGACATCAGCTACTCTCTGGATCTTGCTGCGTGGGTTTCTGGGATGGAAAGACACAGAGTATTCCACACAGATTCCCTCCTTCTGTGCCGTGAGCAGGAAAGATGCCATACCATTGTTGCCATAGTCTGTATCTGATCGGACTACACCTATCCAAGTCCAGCCAAAATGTTTTACAAGCTTGGCCAGTGCATCAGCCTGGAACTGGTCACTTGGTACAGTTCTGAAGAAATTAGGGTACTGCATCTTATCAGACAGACATGCACAAGTGGCAAAATAACTCACCTAAGTGAAAACATAAATGTGATTATTGAACATGGCATGCACATGAATCACTACTCATTTCTATTTAAGACAGTTTGTCAGAAATTCAAATGCTTACTTGAGGAATGTCAAAGGACCCGATAATGCGTGACATGATCATAGATCGCGTGGATCCAGTTTCACCCACAACTCCCACCATCATACCAGACTGAGAGCAGTTATCACCAGTGTGAAATGCCTGATCCGGGCTATTTGAAAGCTGAAATGCCACATGCACTATTACTGGCATATAGAAGCAGGAGTCTTGGATCTGATAACCCAGTTTGACACCGGGCAGGAGCTCGGTGCTGTTGTTAATCTCCTCAATGGCAAAGATCATAGCCTGTGAGAAGCGCAGTTGACGGTAGTCAATGCTGGAGACAGAAACTCAATTGTCAAACATGCATACGACAATGATGATGATGCACTATTTAAGCAGGTAACATAAGAAAGAGATTTGCAATTTAATATCATGGGTGATAACAGACATTTATCTTGTAACTAAAGCAGCCACAGTTAATGACAAGCAAATGTCACACAAATAAAAGCATTTCAGTAACACACTCTGATACTCTCTCAACAATCACTTCTCCTGACAGACCTCCCTGTGCATCTCACTGGCTCAGGTTCAGTGGTGTAGTTATATTTCAAGGTGTGTTTGTAGAGGTGTATGGCGAAAACACCCCCAATAACGAAGTCTCCATCCATAGAGAATGTGGGCAGGCGAGCGGTACTTTGAGGTTTACATTTTACACTTGAGGCCTGATTGTTAATTCCACTAACAATACCCCCAGTAAATCTAGCCTTTTGTTTGAGACCATCTCCACAATACAAATCAAACATGAGCAAACCAACAATTACAAATGAGATCTCCATCTCTCAATTGTCTACATTTGTCTTTTCATTATTTATATAGGTTTTAAGACAACAACTCATCTTCCTGTAATGGGAACGCCCATTGGACATTGATGTCATTTGTTAAGGCCTGTTGAGAATTGTGCCCTTTTTTAACTTACTTTTAACTTACTTTTAACTTTTTTACCAGTGCACCTTGGCTGTGTTTTATTTGATATCACATGGAAATGATAGACACATTAGTAGGTTGTTTATATAATCAAATGTGATTTTACTACATATGAAATTCTATTAAAATACTATGGTTTCAGTCTTTTGAAAAAATCAATTTCAAGTCAATTGTGTCATAATTTACTTCACATTTTATTTGTTAAACTACAGGTCAGTGTCATGTGGAGAAAATCCCCCTCATTTTATAGATCCAACAGGAAGACTCAAAGTAAAAGATACAATGTCATGATCTCCAAAGAACGAATCAGACTTTTTTCACAGAAGATAGTCACCTTAAACATTTACTTATCAGTTTTCAGACTTTCTACTCTTATGTTTTCCACAGGAAATCATTTTCCAAAAGCTTTTGGGGATCAGCAATTGGATGTGTTCTGTACTGGCATGAGTGTCACAATTTATTTATTCAGTGTAGTGTGTGTCTGAATAGTGATGTAGCCACAAGAGGACACAAGCCAGTGTCTTATTTTGTCGGTCCCACGGCCGGATACATACAGAGGGTTGTGTCAGGAAGGACATCCGAGGTAAAACTTTTTCCAGATCAAAGATGCAAATCAAACCTATGCCCTCCATACAGGATCGGTCGAGGCCCGGGTTAACAACGACCACCATCGGTGCTGTTCACCTACAGGGTGCCGGTGGAAATTGGACTATTGTTTGTCAAAGAAGGAGAGGAGGAAAGTGTGTTCGTAGGAAGAGAGAGAAGAGGAGCGCCAAGAGTATAGGACTGAGAGTAGGGACGTTGAATGTTGGAACTATGACAGGAAAAGGTAGAGTTGGTTGACATGATGCAGAGGAGGAAGGTTGACATACTGTGTGTCCAGGAGACCAGGAGGAAAGGTAGCAAGGCTAGAAGTTTAGGAGCAGTGTTCAAGTTGTTCTATCATGGTGTAGATAGGAAGAGAAATGGAGTAGGAGTTATCTTGAAGGAGGATTTTGTTAGGAATGTCCTGGAGGTAAAAAGAGTGTCGGATAGAGTGATGAGTCTGAAACTAGAAATAGAAGGTGTGATGTTCAATGTTGTTAGTGGGTATGCCCCACAGGTAGGATGTGAGCTGGAGGAGAAGGAGAAATTCTGGTTGGACTTTGATGAAGTGATGCAGAGCATACCTAGAAGTGAGAGAGCTGTCATTGGTGCAGACTTCAATGGACATGTTGGTGCAGGAAACAGAGGTGATGAGGAGGTGATGGGCAGGTTTGGTATCCAGGAGAGGAACGCAGAACGACAGATGGTAATTGACTTTGCAAAAAGGATGGAAATGGCTGTAGTGAATACTTTCTTCCAGAAGAGGCAGGAACACAAGGTGACCTATAAGAGTGGAGGTAGGAGCACACAGGTAGACTACATATTGTGTAGACGGTGTAACCTGAAGGAGATCAGTGACTGCAAAGTAGTGGTAGGCGAGAGTGTAGCCAAACAGCATAGGATGGTGGTGTGTAGGATGACTCTGGTGGTGAGGAAGATGAAGAGGACAAAGGCAGAGCAGAAGACAAAATGGTGAAATCTGAAAAAGGAAGAGTGTTGCATGACCTTTAGGAAGGTGTTAAGACAGGCTCTGGGTGGTCAGGAGGTGCATCCAGATGACTGGACAACTACAGCTAATGTGATCAGGGAGACAGGTAGGAGAGTACTTGGTGTGTCATCTGGAAGGAAAGTAGATAAGGAGACTTGGTGGTGGAATGAGGAGGTACAGGACTGTATACAGAGAAAGAAGTTAGCTAAGAAGAAGTGGGACACTGAGAGGACTGAGGAGAGTAGACAGGAGTACAGGGAGATGCAGCGTAATGTGAAGGTAGGGGTAGCAAAGGCCAAACAAGGGGCTTTTGATGACTTGTATGCTAGGTTGGACAGTAAGGAGGGAGAGACTGATCTATACCGATGGCAAGACAGAGACAGAGATGGGAAGGACGTGCAGCAGGTTAGGGTGATTAAGGATAGGGATGGAAGTCTATTGACAGGTGCCAGTAGTGTGATGGGAAGATGGAAAGAGTACTTTGAAGAGTTGATGAACGAGGAAAATGATAAATCAATCAATCAATCAATCAATCAATCAATTGTGGAGGTTCGCAGGAACGAGGCAAGGGTACGGGTGAGTCAGTGTATTTATTCACAAGTGTGTCACAACAACCAACACAGTTCCTTTAAATACCCGCTTCCCCTATCACACCCCTTAACCCTGTGACGTCACACCTCCCTTGTGCCTGCCTGGTGTTAGACAGCTATCCAAGTGTCCACTACACAGGCCCCTCCCCAAACATCCAGAACAGGCCAACCACCGAAAAAGTCTCAGCCCCGCACGGGCGGCCTGATAATCCGGCCCCAACAGTCACGCCACTGCACCGCTCTAACATACTTCTCTACCACTCCAGACTTCCTCATACAATACCACAGTTCCTCTCTGGACACCCTGTCATAAGCTTTCTCCAGATCTACAAAAACACAATGCAGCTCCCTCTGGCCTTCTCTGTACTTCTTTATCAACATCCTCAGAGCAAATACTGCATCTGTAGTACTCTGTTTTGGCATGAAACCATACTGCTGCTCACAAATGTTCACTTCTGCCCTTAGTCTAGCTTCCACTACTCTTTCCCATAACTTCATTGTATGGCTCATCAGCTTTATTCCTCTGTAGTTGCCACAATTCTGCACGTCTCCCTTGTTCTTAAAAATGGGCACCAGCACACTTCTCCTCCATTCCTCAGGCATCTTCTCACTATCTAAGATCCTGTTGAACAACCCAGTCAGAAACTCTACTGCCACCTCTCCTAGGAACCAGGGACATTTTCCCCTGGTTGTCTTCGTAGGTACACAATCCCATCAATTGCATATGGGCTACGTGCATCACAAACCCAGAAGATCTTTATGCCGTACTTGGCGAGCTTGCTTGGCATGTACTTTAGAAGCTAGTTCCTCCCACTGTCACGCAATCACTGGGGATGAATATGAACTGGCAGTTGATCAGGAACAGGTCCCATGTGTGGCAGAAGGGTGCCAGACGATCTGTTTGCAGTTGGTCGGCCCTGGTCCATTTGTCATCAAAGCATAAGAACCAGCGTCTTCGAATCTTCAAATTGACATAGTTGCCTCGTACAACAGGTTGTGCAGAGGACTCCCAAAAAGCGAACATACCGGCACATCCCAGTTATTCTCACTTCCTGCAAGAATGGTCAATCCAATGAAGCCCACCAGCTCATCTGTGGTTACATGTCTCCACTCTCCCCATGTCTGAGACAGATCTTTCTCCCTCCTTGTTTGTGCATATCAGCACCTCTTCTGTTATATTATCAGACATGAACCCCTTCCATGCATCTATTGGGGAGACAGTCCTAAACCCAGGTACAGGTCCTAGCCGAATACGTATCATATTGTGACTTGGTGTTGCAGCTTGTTTGGGGGGTAACTCTGCCCAATATGAGCCCTTGTGGCTCCGTTGGTCCGGCACAACATCCATGGCCTCTTCAGACGACTCATCAGAGGACTCTTGTGTGTCTGACAGCCCTTGTTCAGTGGGGGGACAATATCTGAGACGTCAGAATCGGAGTCAATGACTTGCTCTGGCTCATTCCATTTGTTCTGGATCATTTGCAGGACACGGTCCACAGAGAGCAGAGCTGGCCTCCTATTAGCCATTTTACTATGGATAAAATTAACACATTTAACCGGTAAAGTGCTTGGAGGGTTCAGTTGGGTTTCTCTGTCTGTTAAAGCGCTTTGAAATGTCTGCTGGCATGATTAAGCGTTATATAAATAAAACTTGATTGATTGATCAAACTTAAGAATATATCACTAAAACTAAGTTCATAGAGAAATGACTTACAAGTCATACGAGCCGGTCATGGAGGCGGTTCACGGAGCTGCTGAAGTCAACTCCCGGGTGGAGAGCTTGCTGACGCTGGGTGTGTTGATTGGAAAGTTGCAGCAGAAGTGATTAATTGACAGAGGTGTCTACAGGTGACACTAAAAGTGGCTAAAAAGTAAAAGTTCATCTGAAAATCCATCAAACCTATTCGGGGTCATATTTGACCCCACTCGTGGATGAGTGGCTTAGTGATACAAAGATTTCTTGAAAATAATTCATTATGTTTTAAAAATGAAAATGGCCTCATGTCACAGACATTTTATGAGGAACACCAGGAATATGACTATATTGCAAGCTTTTATTTTGAAGCTGCTGAAGAAAAACAACCAATGGGGTCATACCTGACCCCACAAGTGCATCCAAGGGTTGAGGACATGCAGACAGCCGGCCGGCTTGCTGGAGGCTGAGCACGGGGCCCTGGAGGCTTGGGCTGGGTCCATGGAGCATCTGGCAGGGAAGGGTCCCATGCATTCCTCCACGGCCCGTGTCCGCGAGGAGCACATCCATAAGTCAGTTGCTCCACGTGGGTCACAATCGGGGGCCCCCGGACTCCTATCCCCCTCAGCTGCTTCTGTCAACATGGCACCTCCATAGAAGGAGGGGGGCGGCCAGCATGCTGATGCCCAGGCGCAATTTACTGTCCCTGGGCTAAAATAAACAATGTGATGGACAGTGCAGGTGTCAGTACCGCGGGCACGGTGGCGGTCTGGGACGAGCCCCGTGTGATCATCTCGGCACGTAACTTCCAGACACGTAGCAGTTTGATGCGCAATCCCTATCCGCTGCCCAGCTGCGTGTGGCCGGGCAAAGATGAACGGTGGTGAAGCCTCTCCTCCGGTGCTGGTTCTACGATTGGATGAATGAATGAAGTATATTTTGGTTGTTCATATTTCATACTTAAAAAACAAACAAAAACAAAACAAAACATATTTTTAAAAAGAAAAACAAAAGATATTTCAATTGTATCAATAGTAACCAAAAAAGGACTGGGCTGAAGCAAAATGCTTATATAAGCCCACACTGGTTAACACAACTTAATCACAACAGCAAAATCAACATTCTTTTGGTTTTTAACAACATTCGCATAAATTGAATTATTCACCACTAAACACTGACTTCACCTCAGAAAATTTACCAACATTTGTAACTATCAATTAAGTCATATTAAATTTTTTTCTTGAATTTAGATAGAATTTTTTCAATTTAATTTCAACTTCCAAATAATTCCAGAGTTTCACTCCTTGTACAGATATGTATCTTTGCCTGACATTTGTTCTTGCTTTAACAGATTCAAATTGTAGAAGACCTTAGTTTTTAACAGGATTTAATGGTTATAAGAATGTCTTTATTTACAATATGAAATGCAATTTTTTAACGTATTATAATATCTACAAATTTCAACAGATTTGATTTTATGAAAAGGTCATTAGTGTGTTCATGAAACCCTACTTTATTAATTGTAATCGGAGATTTCAATGTTCATTTTGACAGTGTGAATGATAGTTTCTGTGTTGGGTTCAGGTCTATGCTAGATTCTCTAGGCTTCTCACAGGTGGTAGATGGTCCTACCCATAAACACCATCACACCCTCCATCTTATTCTTACCCACGGTGTAGATATAGGGCACATGAGTATTTTCCCACAAAACGACTTCTTGTCAGATCACTCTCGAGTCACTTTTGACTTTGCCCTAAATAACAATAACCCACAGAATAAAACCATCTTGACGAGATCAATCACTGATTCAGTAATAACTCAATTTAAAGAAACAATCCCCCCAGCCTTAGAGTCAGTATGCTCCCCTGTCCCCTATTCCAGTAATGGCCAAAATAAAGAATTTCTCACAGACAGTGTGGCTAACATCCTAAAAACATTCTAGATGGCATAGCCCCATTAAAAAGAGAAATTAAAAAACAGGAAAGGTCAGCCCCGTGGTTTAACTCGTCAGTCCGCAACCTTAAACAGCGCCCCCCCAGACTGGAGAGAATCTGGTGATCAACAAAAAGTGACCTAGCTTATTCAACCTGGAAAGACAGCTTTACGTCATATAAGAAGGCTCTCGGGAGAAGTAGAAATACTTACTACTCTACATTGATAGGGGAAAATAAAAACAACCCTCAGTTTCTTTTCAGCACTGTAGCCAGGGTGACTAAGAAACACAACAGTATCGAGCCTACCATTCCTTTAAATCTGGAATGTGATGACTTTCTTAGGTTTTTCCAAAGCAAAATTACAAATCTTAGAGATGAGATCCATAATGTATTTCCAAACACAAGTAAGATAGCAGAGGAATCGACTAATTCTGGCAATACCCTGGAGTGTTTTCAGCAAATGGAACTCTCTGATTTAAACTCCCTCTGTTTAAATTTAAACTCCTCTGGTAAACCCACCACCTGTCTTCTAGACAAAATTCTAAGAACGCTCCTCAAAGAGGTTGTTGAGCCACATTTTGTAATAACGGTGCACTTTGTAGTTAACGTCCAAAATGTAATAAGTTTTTCATGTCATTTTGTAATAAAGCCGCATTTTGTAATAAACTGCCACATTTTGTAATAAACTGCCCCAACACATTTTGTAATAAATTTTGCCGCATTATGTAATAACTTATTACATTTTGAGAAGATTGTTACAAAATGCACTTGCAACTTTTTTATTCTCTAGAAAATGTAATAACATGGTGCATTACGTAATAACAATTCTAAAGCATAGTTTGTTTGTTAATTGTATTTTATTTTACTTTAAAGTATTTGTAAAAGCTAGGCCTATTATTAGTATCACTGTATTAGCCTAGTAGCAGGTACTTAGCAATTACTATCAGTACACTATTGAAAGGTTGCATTAATAGAGAATATTCTGTAAATTCCAGATTTTTTTTATTGGTTACCGAAACCACATCAAGAATAGTTATAAACATCCAACAAACCTTATTATGCTTCTTATATTACAGAACAAATGTAGCCGCAAGAGGACACAAGCCAGTGTCTTATTGTGCCTGGATAAATTCAGAGGGTTGTGTCAAGAATGGCATCCGGCGTAAAACTTTTCCCAAATCAAACATGCGAATCAAACCTATGACTTCTATACCGGATCGGTCGAGGCCTGGGTTAACAATAACAATGGCGCTGTTGACCAACAAGGCGCTGGTGGAAATTGGACTACTGTTGGTCAAAGAAGGAGAGGAGGAAAGTTTGTTCGTAAGAAGAGAGAGAAGAGGAAAGCCAAGACTATAGGACTGAGAGTAGGGACGTTGAATGTTGGAACTATGACAGGAAAAGGTAGAGAGTTGCTTGACGTGATGCAGAGGAGGAAGGTAGACATACTGTGTGTCCAGGAGACTAAGTGGAAAGGTAGCAAGGCTAGAAGTTTAGGAGCAGGGTTCAAGTTGTTCTATCATGGTGTAGATGGGAAGAGAAATGGAGTAAGAGTTATCTTGAAGGAGTTTGTTAGGAATGTCCTGGAGGTAAAAAGAGTGTCGGATAGAGTGATGAGTCTGAAGCTAGAAATAGAAGGTGTGATGTTCAATGTTGTTAGTGGGTATGTCCCACAGGTAGGATGTGAGCTGGAGGAGAAGGAGAAATTCTGGTTGGACTTTGATGAAGTGATGCAGGGCATACCTAGAAGTGAGAGAGTTGTCATTGGTGCAGACTTCAATGGACATGTTGGTGCAGGAAACAGAGGTGATGAGGAGGTGATGGGCAGGTTTGGTATCCAGGAGAGAACGCAGAAGGACAGATGGTAGTTGACTTTGCAAAAAGGATGGAAATGGCTGTAGTGAATACTTTCTTCCAGAAGAGGCAGGAACATAGGGTGACCTATAAGAGTGGTGGTAGGAGCACACAAGTAGACTACATCTTGTGTAGACGATGTAACCTGAAGGAGATCAGTGACTGTAAAGTAGTGGTAGGCGATAGTGTAGCCAAACAGCAAAGGATGGTGGTGTGTGGGATGACTCTGGTGGTGAGGAAGATGAAGAGGGCAAAGGCAGAGCAGAGGACGAAATGGTGGAAACTGAAAAAGGAAGAGTGTTGCATGACTTTTAAGAAGGAGTTAAGACAGGCTCTGGGTGGTCAGGAGTTGCTTCCAGATGACTGGAAAACTACAGCTAATGTGATCAGGGGGACACGTGGGAGAGTACTTGGTGTGTCATCTGGAAGGAAAGTAGATAAGGAGACTTGGTGGTGGAATGAGGAGGTACAGGACTGTATACAGAAAAAGAGGTTAGTTAAGAAGAAGTGGGACACTGAGAGGACTGAGGAGAGTAGACAGGAGTACAGGGAGATGCAGCGTAAGGTGAAGGTAGAGGTAGCAAAGGCCAAACAAGAAGCTTATGACGACTTGTATGCTAGGTTGGACAGTGAGGAGGGAGAGACTGATCTATACATGTTGGCAAGACAGAGAGACAGAGATGGGAAGGACGTGCAGCAGGTTAGGGTGATTAAGGATAGGGATGGAAGTCTATTGACAGGTGCCAGTAGTGTGATGGGAAGATGGAAAGAGTACTTTGAAGAGTTGATGAACGTGGAAAATGAGAGAGAACAAAGACTAGAAGAGGTGACTGTTGTAGACCAGGATGTAGCAAAGATTAGTCAGGATGAAGTGAGGAGAGCACTGAAGAGGATGAAGAGTGGAAAGGCAGTCGGTCCTGATGATATACCTGTAGAGGTTTGGAAGTGTCTAGGAGAGGTGGCAGTAGAGTTTCTGACTGGGTTGTTCAACAGGATCTTAGATAGTGAGAAGATGCCTGAGGAATGGAGAAGTGTGCTGGTGCCCATTTTTAAGAACAAGGGAGATGTGCAGAGTTGTGGCAACTACAGAGGAATAAAGCTGATGAGCCATACAATGAAGTTATGGGAAAGAGTAGTGGAAGCTAGACTAAGGGCAGAAGTGAGCATTTGTGAGCAGCAGAATGGTTTCATGCCAAAAAAGAGTACTACAGATGCAGTATTTGCTTTGAGGATGTTGATAGAGAAGTACAGAGAAGGCCAGAGGGAGCTGCATTGTGTTTTTGTAGATCTGGAGAAAGGTTATGACAGGGTGCCCAGAGAGGAACTGTGGTATTGTATGAGGAAGTCTGGAGTGGCAGAGAAGTATGTTAGAGCGGTGCAGGACATGTATGAGGACTGTAAGACAGTGGTGAGGTGTGTTGTAGGTGTGACAGAGGAGTTCAAGGTGGAGGTGGGACTGCATCAGGGATCAGCTCTGAGCCCCTTCTTGTTCGCTATGGTGATGGACAGGCTGACAGACGAGGTTAGACAGGAATCTCCATGGACTATGATGTTTGCAGATGACATTGTGATCTGCAGTGAGAGCAGGAGAGGTGGAGGTTTGTCCTGGAAAGGAGAGGGATGAAGGTTAGCCGCAGTAAGACAGAGTACATGTGTGTGAATGAGAGGGACCAAAGTGGAAGAGTGAGGTTACAGGGAGAAGAGATCAAGAAGGTGGAGGATTTGAAGTACTTAGGGTCAACAGTCCAGAGCAATGGAGAGTGTGGAAAAGAGGTGAAGAAGCGTGTCCAGGCAGGATGGAATGGGTGGAGGAAAGTGTCAGGTGTGATGTGTGATAGAAGAGTTTCAGCTAAAATGAAAGGAAAGGTGTACAAAACTGTGGTGAGACCAGCGATGTTGTTTGGTCTAGAGACAGTGTCACTGAGGAAAAGACAGGAGACAGAGCTGGAGGTAGCAGAGATGAAGATGCTGAGGTTCTCTCTGGGAGTGACCAGGAAGGATAGGATCAGGAATGAGTACATCAGAGGGACAGCACATGTTAGAGGTTTTGGAGATAAAGTCAGAGAGGCCAGACTGAGATGGTTTGGACATGTCCAGAGGAGAGATAGTGAATATATTGGTAGAAGGATGCTGAGTTTTGAACTGCCAGGCAGGAGGCCTAGAGGAAGACCAAAGAGGAGGTTTATGGATGTAGTGAAAGAGGACATGAAGGTAGTTGGTGTGAGAGAAGAGGATGAAGAAGACAGGGTTAGATGGAGGACACTGATTGGTTGTGGCGACCCCTGAAGGGAAAAGCCGAAAGGAAAAGAAGACTATTGTGTGTGTGTGTGTGTGTGTGTGTGTGTGTGTGTGTGTGTGTGTGTGTGTGTGTGTGTGTGTGTTTGTGTGGGTGGGTGTAGTTTTTTTGCACATGCACAGTTTTCCTTCAAATTTGTCCTGCTTTAAGTTATTAACTTTCAATATGTACTTAGAGGCATAGATTTCAGTTTTACTTTACAAACTGTTTTTAATGCAGTGAGCATAACTCGGACAATGCAGTTTTAAATTTAGTCATATAATTTCTCATCAAGGGCAAAACATCTGCATAATTTTAGATCAACTGCAAAATGTCTTTGTACTTCCATATATTCAATTACACAGATAATATATGGCACAATTTTTTCATACCTGGCATCGTGTTGGCTGTCTCAATTAAGCATGCAAGCAGCGTATGATCTTTGTAGAACTGATGGAGTAGCTAATCAGATTACAGCCCGCCCTCCCCTCCCTGGCTGAGTGACAGACCATGTAGAGCTTTGAATTTGGCCACAAGTTATTGGCCTATATAATTCCAAACTTCAAATAGGCAACTAAAGTTATATTTGGAGTATTTTGTCACACATAGATTCATTGGGCTACATAGCTCTAAGGGGAATTGCATAACAAACAACAACAGTCACTCTTGTATAAATTCATTGTTTAACAAACAACAATAATAGGTATTATTACATAATGCACCATGTTATTACATTTCCTAGAAAATAAAAAAGTTGCAAGTGCATTTTGTAATAATCTTCTCAAAATGTAATAAGTTCGTACATAATGCGGCAAAATTTATTACAAAATGCGTTGGGGCAGTTTATTACAAAATGCGGCTTTATTACAAAATGAAATGAAAAAGTTATTACATTTTGGACGTTTATTACAAAATGCACCGTTATTACAAAATACGGCTCAACAAGGTTCTACCATTAATAAATAAACCTGTACTATCCATAATTAATCAATCCTTAAAAATAGGTTACGTACCGCAATCTTTCAAAGTGGCTGTGATCAAGCTCCTCCTTCAGAAACCAAACCTAGATGCTGGCATCCTCTCAAACTACAGGCTGATCTCTAGCCTGCCATTCCTATCTAAGATCCTAGAGAACGTAGTGGCCAAACAGCTAAATGACTACCTGTTAGAGAACAATCTGTTAGAGGATTTTCAGTCAGGTTTTAGAACAAACTACAGTACGGAGACTGCACTGCTAAAAGTCACAAATGACCTTTTAACAGCGTCAGATAAAGGTCTTCTACCTGTTCTAGTCTTGTTAGACCTGAGTGCAGCATTCGATACTGTTGACATTAATATTCTTTTAAGGAGATTGGAAGAGGAAGTTGGGATTAAAAACTCAGCACTAGATTAGGTCATATCTCTCCGACCGATTTCAGTTTGTCTATGTCAATAATAAATGTTCAGATCGAGGGACTCTCACCTGTGGAGTACCTCAAGGATCTGTTCTGGGGCCAATTCTGTTTAATCTGTATATGTTACCATTGGGAAATATTATAAGGAAACATAACATTAATTTTCATTGTTATGCTGACGATACTCAATTATATCTATCAATTAAAACAAATGAATCTGATCAGCTAATTAAATTGGAATCCTGCCTCAGGGATATTAAATCCTGGATGCTTCACAATTTCTTGATGTTGAACAGTAACAAAATTGAAGTCATTATTATTGGGCCGAAGCATCTTAGAGATGATTTCTCTAACATTGTAATTCACTCAGATAGTATTGCTCTATCCTCCACCAATGAAGTCAGGAACATGGGAGTGATTTTTGATCAAGATCTGTCCTTTGATTCTCATATCTAGTCTGTATCCCAGACAGCCTTCTGTCACTTGTGAAATATTACTAAAGTTAGAAATTTCTTATCCTTTAAAGACGCAGAGAAAATCATTCATGTCTTTGTTACTTCTAGATTGGATTACAATTCCTTATTATGGTCTGTTCTAGCTCCTCCATTAGGACTCTACAGTTAGTTCAGAATCAGCTGCCCGCTGACTGACTGGACTGGGAGGAGAGAACACATCTCTCCTGTCCTAGAGTCACTTCATTGGCTCCTGATTAATTATAGAATACAATTCAAACTCCTTATGATCACATTTAAAGCTCTCCACTGTAAGGCTCTGTCTGACACTGAAGATCTTATTGAAGTGTATCACCCCCCAGGGCCCCTCGATCAGAGGATTCAGGATTTCTGGCGACCTGTCGGGTTTTTAAGAGTAGAACAGGAGGCAGAAGCTTCAGCTATCTGGCCCCTTTACTCTGGAACCATTTCCCAGCCTCGGACTGGGGGGGCAGACTCCCTTAGCTTATTTAAGACTAGACTAAAAACCCTCCTCTTTGATAGAGCCTACAGTTGATTGATATTAATTAGCCTTATTGACCTTTTTTGCAGTTTAATGAGAGGATCTATATATGTATTACATATGTTTCCCCAGATTGCACAGCAGTATGAAAGATATGGAAGCAAAAGTGACCAGCACAATATGTGTAGACATTGCTTATTCAATATGTGTTTAGTTTTATACAATATACCAAGTGTCTTTGATTATGTATTCCTGATATACTGTATATGTGGCTTCCAGCACATCTGATGATCTATGATCACTCCCAGAAACCTTGTTTTATACACCCTTTTAATTTCAATCCCTTTCCAACTCAATTTGACCTCTGTGCTTGACTTTGTTGTCTGCTAAAATCATAAATTTGGTCTTTTTCTCATTTAAAGATAATTTATTTAAATCAAAACATTTTTTAAATGTTATCAGCTCTGACTCCACCTGGGAAATTAACCGAGAAATATCTGGTCCTGAACAATACAGGTAGTCGTCAACTTACGACCTATGTGACTTACAACCGACTGACTTTACGACCACAATGTCCGGGCAACGCGGGCATTCCCTCCTGCCCCAGTACTCACGCTCTGAGACTCCCGCGCTCTCTTCAGTCACCACGCCGCACACACACTGTTCAGTCACACTGTGACATCAGTAGCCCAGCCCAGTACAGTGCAGCACTCTTCTTCCTTGGATTTGAAAGTGACGAAGAACTTGATCAGATTCGGGAGAAAAAAGTGAAACTGGCAAAAAACCTCTCCTTGGAGTGTGAAGTGGAAGATATCGAGGAGTCGCTAGACAAAGAATCAGGAGAACTTACGAATGAAGAACTGATCGCGCTGGAAGAAGAAAGAGTGGAAAAAGAAGAGAGAAGCAGAGAAAGAAGAGGAGGAACCAGAAAAAATGTTCACCACCAAAGGCTTGTCAGAAGGCTTTTCCCTGTTAAATAAACTCATTGCACACTTTGAAGAAATGGACCCAAACATAGAAAGATTTTCAAGGATTGAACGGATGGCAAACAATGCTTTCCGTCCATATCGTGAAATTTATGGGGAGATAAGAAACGAACAATTCAGACAAAGCTCACAATGTTTATGAAAAGATCGTCTCCCGCTCCTACCAACCCACGCGCTGCCCCAGCTGATGATCCGGACAACCCACAGCCCCACGCTCCCTCGTGTCTCCCGCGCCCTCCACTCCCACGCTCTTCTGTCATCATCACACCTCCACCCTACCTTGTGGCTCACAATAGGTGAGAAAACATTGAATTTTTACTTAAGAGTCGATTTATGACCAAGTCAAACTAAGACCAATCTGTCGGGACCAATCGTGGTCGTAAGTTGACGACTACCTGTACATATTAGTATCATCTGCAAAAATTACCAGTTTTAAGATTTCAGAAACTTTGGATATGTCATTTAAATACAGAATGAATAATTTAGGCCCCAAGACAGAGCCGTGGGGTATTCCACAGGTGACTTTTTTCTGTTATGACGCTATTCCATTGATTTCCACATATCGATGTCTGTTTTTTAAATAACTGTTCAACCAACAATTTACAACTCCTCTGATCCCATAGCAGTCGCATTTCTGTAAAAGTAAATCATGGTCAATAGTATTGAACGCTCTATGTAAATCAATAAAAATTCCAATTGTGTTTTCTTTGTTATCTTTGTTCTTTGATACATTTTCAATGAAATCCATTACTGCAAGGAATGTTGATCTATTGTTTCGGAATCCATACTGTTGATCACACAAAATGTTGTATTTTTCCAGAAAACTGTCTAGTTGATTGATAAACATTTTTTCTAATATTTTTGAAAATTGATCCAGTGAAGAAACCGGGCTAAAGTTGTTTACTTGTTTGTCCCCATCTTTATAGATTGGAAAGACTTTAGCCAGCTTAATTTTATCAGGGAATATTCCATTTTTAAAAGAACTGTTACAGATGTAGGTCAGAGGCTGAACTACAGAGTGGATCACCTCTTTAATCCGTGACATGTCTATATTATTACTGTCTGTAGATTTCTTTCTCTTACATTTTCTTACTACCTCTAACACATCACTCTCACACACTGGCCCAACATACATAGAATTTGGATTCTTTTCAATGCAAAGGTTTTCATTTACAACCTGTGATTGTGGTATTTGCTTTGCTAGACTTGGGCCTACATTAACAAAAAAATCATTAAATTCTTTGGCAATTTCCTTTGCATCACTGATTACTTTACCTTTATTTTTTATTTGTTTTAAGGGATGTTTAGGGTTGTGTTGGTCAATCACTTCCTTAATGACTGACCAAGTTGCCCTAATATTTGTTTTAACCCTTTGGAGTTGCAGACTGTAGTAATTATGTCTCTGTTCTCTTATAATTGGTGTCAGTTTGTTTCTGTATTGTTTGTACTTTCTTTCATTTTCTGCTGTTGGAACATGAATGAATTTTTTATATTGCATTTTTTTCTTTCTGCATGATTTTTCCAGTCCACTTGTCATCTATTTATTCTGTGTGCTTTTCTGTTTCACTTTAATTTTCTTAATTGGACGATAACAATCATAAATTGACATGTGTCAAGAAATAGCTTACATCAGTCATTAGTGTCTTCCACATAAACCTCACTCCAGTGATGGTCACTGAGTGATGCTTTAAAAGCTTCCATTGCATTGGGATGTCCTATTCTCTGTAACTTATAAACTTCTCCTTTATTTATCTTTAAATTAAATTCAAATATGACAAAAACTGGCAAATGATCACTTATATCTGTCAGCAATAATCCACTCTTAAATTTTTGGTCAGTTAGATTAACAAAGATGTTATCAAAGTTGCACTGCTGCTGGTTATTCTACTTGGTTTAGCTATTTAAGGGTAAATCCCCATATTGAATACATTATTAACAGAATCTGTTGTTTTTACATGTTCAGAGGATTTAAGCAAATCAATATTAAAATCCCCACATACCAGCAGATTTCTGTTTTTTATTTTAGAATACAACTAGATTTTTTTGCTGAATTCATCAATGCATGATCCAGGAGTCCTATAAATACACATTCCATTAAGTCATCAACCGAAAAAGTCATTGTTTCCATGACTTTACACTGTATACCCTGTTTCACAAATAGAGCAACTCCTCCCCCAATTTTTTATTCCTATTTTGCTTAAATAATTCATAATCTTCTATGCCATCACTGAAATCTTTACTTTCGCAAAGCCAAGTCTCTGAAACGGCTACAACACTGAATTAAAACTCAAAATTATTTAGGTAATCCTTCATTTTTGTCCATATTTTTATAGAGGCTCCGGCTGTTGAAGTGAATCAAAGAAAATTGCTCAGTGAGTGCATTAACTTCATCTTCGGAGTAATATTTGCAATTCATATTTAAATTATTTGACCGATAAGAGTCAGGATCAATGTCAGTTTCCAGGTCATAGGATTTGTAGTCTTGGAATGAAAATGGTTTAAAGTCTGTTTGGTCCTCCATTTTATTAGACTAGGTACTTCTTTTTTGCAAGGTTACCAGGTTTTTTTCTTAGCCAAGCAGGTCATTTTACTTTCTTAGTTTTACTTAAATTTCTCCATTTCTTTTATAATTAGGATTTTGGCCTACTACAGGGTTCCATTTATAGTTTGATCATGACTTTACAGTTTCTAGTCCACGTGTCCTGGATCTTCTTTTGTTTCTTCAGCATTCTTGCCTGCCATTCCAGCTCTGCATTTTTCCTTGTTAGATGTTCGTTCACATGTTGTCAAGGCTCGAACAAGACTGGTGGTGAGAACCCAAAAGCACGACAGTGAAGCAGGTGGGTCAAGTCCAAAAACAGGTTTAATAGGAAAAGCAGGGGTCAGGTACCAGGGTAAGCAGTCCAAACAGCAGGCGAGTCAGGCAGACGGCAAGCAAACAGGCAGAGTCCAAATTCAGGCAGTTCCTACACCAAAAGGCATTCCAACAAGCCAGGCAGACAAATCCAAAAGGGGTCAACGAAAGGCAGGGTCCAGGAAACAGGCTGGGTCAGGAACGGGAATCAGAATAACCGGCAGGAATCAAAGGCTGGAGAGTCAGGGCGAACACAAAACAATCTGACAGGGAACAGAAGGCAGGGCTGGTTTATGAAGTGTGGAGACAGATTGGGGAGTGGCTGCAGGTGTGTGGAGAGACGGCAGGTGCAGGGAATGAAGTGATTGTAGATGAAACAGGATCTGGAATGATAAGACATGTTAGGAAAAGAAAACAAGGAAAAGGAAAGCTTAATTGTCCGGGGACATGACACATATACTCCAGAGCCCTTGAGATTTTTAGTTAACTTGAGCACTTCAACTTTATGTTTTTGGTTAGCAAATCTCATTATTATCTTAGGGCTGTTTCCCTGCTTCTGAGGAAGAGTGTGGCATACAGAGATGTTCTTACTTTCAAGAGGGATGTCTTTACTCTGGAAGAAGTGTATGACTTGTTGTTCAAGAGTGTGTAGTTCACCTGATGGAGCATTCTCACCATCTTTTTCTTCTGCTGTAGTTTCAAGTTTCAAGGTTTTTTATTCTTATATAGCCCAGATTCGCAAAAAGAATGTGTCACAGGTTTTATAATCTGCACATGGACGATATCCCTCTGACCTTTGTGTACTGCGAGCAGTACGACCCTCACATCGGATAAGGAACAACTTCCCCCAAAACCCTTTTAACAGGGGAAAAAATAGATGGGAGAAACCTCAGGAAGACTGCAGAGGAGGGACCCCTCTTCCAGGAGTGGACAGACGAAGCAATAGATATCGCATGTACAGATTAACAACACAGTAATAATTACAATGACAATAACAATAATAAATGTATGACAAAGGCACGCTGATCCATCCAGTAGAGCGAGTCACCACCAGCCGATGAAGCACAGAGGTCACCGATTGCTGAGGATCCACCACTCTGAGGACAGACCATACAGTGCCTAAGTCATTGATCTCAAAAACGTTATAGTGCAAGATTACCCTGCCAAAACCCAAAAACCACAGCAGAACCAAATGAGACAAAACCAGCAGTCCCCTAGTGGATGGTGAAACAGGACCATTGTGCAGCTTATGATATTGCCAGCCACTGAGGCGGACAGAGGTAGCCGATTGCCGATGATCCACCACAGAAAGCCTGAGAGAGAACAGGAGAAGGAGGGAGAGAGATAGAGAGAGCAGGGGGAGAGTGGTGCTAGAGGGACCAGAATGGCAGAGGATTAGTGGGAGGCAGGGGCCTAATTAAGAAATCCTACGGCTCATCGGCAGGACTAGGCTAAACCTAAACATTGAGACTGCCCCCCCCCCGATATTACTTATATGTTAGGTAGAACAGATACGTTTTGAGTCTAGATTTAAAGACATCTACGGATTCAGACTGTCTAATACCTATAGGGAGATTATTCCACAAGAAAGGGGCACGATAGGAGAAGGCCCTCTGGCCAGCTGACTTCTTTGTAACTCTAGGAACACACAAGAGACCTGTATTCTGAGAGCGGAGAGCCCTAATCGGAATGTAAGGTTTAACAAGATCAGACAGATAGGTTGGAGCAAGCCCATTAATGCTTTTATACGTACCTTAAAATCGGATCAACACGAATCGGGAGCCAATGTAATGCAGCTAATACTGGGGTGATAGGGTCAAATTTCCTAGTTTTAGTTCATATTCTTGCTGCTGTGTTCTGAACCATCTGAAGGCCCCTAGTACCAGACCGCGGCAACCCCGATAACAGAACATTACAATAATCAAGTCTAGAGGACACAGAGGCATCAATCAGAATATCTGCATCAGCCATAGATAGAGAGGACCTAATTTTGGAGATATTACGTAGATGAAAGAAGGCGATCTTTGTCACCTCTTTAATATGCTGGTCAAAGGAGAGAGTTGAAACTAACGTTACTCCAAGATTCTTGACTGTTGAACTTTGGGTTATAAAACAGTTATCTACAGATATTGCTAGTTGTTGAAATTGGTTTCTATGTCGGGCAGGGCCAATGATTAACATCTGTTTTGTCTGGGTTTAGGAGCAAGAAATTACTGGACATCCAACTATTCACGGCAGAAAGACAGGCCTCTAGTTTAATTAATTCAGATCGATCATCTACTTTTATCAATCAATCAATCAATCAATCAATCAATCAATCAATCAATCAATCAATCAAGTTTTATTTATATAGCGCTTAATCATGGCAGCAGACATTTCGAAGCGCTTTAACAGACAGAGAAACCCAACTGAACCCTCCAGAGCATAAGCGACAGTAGCGGGGAAAAACTCCCTCAGATGAAGAAACTCCAGGCAGGACCATCTGAAGACTCTTTTGGGCGGCCATCCACCTTGACCGGTTGGGTGGAAGGGAAATCAAAGGAAGATAAGAACAGCGTCAGAGAGAGAGAGAGATAGAGAGAGAGTGACGGATAGTCCAGATAGAGACAGTGTCAATATGGTTAAGGTTATGTTTCCCGTTGCTAAAGTCAAGGCAAGCAAGAGCCAACTCACAGACACCAAACTGCCTCTCCAGTCGGTCAAGGAGTATACAGTGATCTATAGTGTCAAACGCTGCACTAAGATCCAAAAGTAAGAGAACAGAAGTGGCATCATATTTTGATTTAGATTTTGATTTACGCCATCTGCTCTCTAATCTCCTACAGGCCCGTCTGAGAGCGCATGTCTTCTCAATAAACCATGGTGTAGACCTGCGCAGCCCTATGGTTTTAGTTTTTAGAGGTGCAACCGAGTCCAACAGACTAGAAAGAGCTGAGTTTAGGTCACTAGTGTAACACACAACCAGGATACACCGCAGAGTGAACAACATATGCCTCACAGAGCCACAAGTAAGAAGTGCATCTCATGCTCATCTTAACTAACATGAGATCTGCATGAAATGCAACTCCTGCTCTGAATATGGATATTAATAAACATTAATTATTATTAACAATAATATACATACACTTCCGGCTTTCAATGTGAGCAGACATCTTTTCTTCTGTCTCTCATTGTTGCTAACTTTGCTATCTCTCTCGAACTCGTATTAGATAAACACTCATTAACTCTCACTGACTCCTTCAAAATGCCGAAAGGAAAAGGGAAATCCGAGGAGTCTGAGAATAAACATGAGAATAAAAATATGAAAATAACCCTTGAACGGCTGGCGTCTGGGATGGATGAGCTACTGAGAACTGTGATGCTAAGGAGTGACTTCGAAAAGTTCAACAGGGAACTTGATGAGAGGCTGGAAGAAAAGCTGAAACCGTTAAATAACCGCTTGCAAAAAGTGGAGGATGACATGGAAAAAATGCAGAAAGGAGTGGAACAAGGGCAACAAAGAATGGAGGAATTCGAACAAAGCATTCGAATAAATGATGTGATCATCACCGGCATCAAACTTAAACTGAGAAATTATGCTCATGCCATGACCAGAGGAATGGAAACTGAACACAGCACTGAATTTGAGTCGGTGTAACAACAGGTGATTACTCAACTGAGGAACCTGAAGATTAACATCAAGCCAGACCAGATTGAGACTTGTCACCCACTACCATCTGGAGGTAGGAGACCACCTGCACTGCTGATAAAATTCAACAATCGTAAACACAAGATTGCTCTTCTGAAACAAGGCTTCAAACTGAGATGAAAAAATGTCTACATTAATGAGAATCTCACTAAAAAGAATGCTGATATCGCTAAAAAAGCTTGACAACTGAAAAAGAATGGGCTAATCGACAATATTTGGACCAACAACTGCAGGATCTTCATCAAAACAAAGGGGCTTTCTCTGAACCAGATGAAAACAATGGTGATCAGGAGTTCAGAGAAGTTGGTGAAATATGAGCAATAAAGACGGACAAGAATTCTCACAACACCAAAGATCAGCAAAACAGAGTCACTTCAATATTGGGAGCTCTACGATTTTGGGCACGTCAAGTATTTCATGGAACAGTCGAAAAAATCAACATCATTGATGTCAGAAACATGGACTAATGAACAAAAACAAAAAAAAAGCAAAAAAACAATGACAACAACATGTATTTGTGATAACAGATAGATAGATAGATAGATAGATAGATAGATAGATAGATAGATAGATAGATAGATAGATAGATAGATAGATAGATAGATAGATAGATAGATAGATAGACAGACAGACAGACAGACAGACAGACAGACAGACAGATAGATAGATAGATAGATAGATACTATCTAGATAGATACTAATCCCGGAGGAAATTGCACATATCCACTGCTCAGCCAAACACCAGGAAAAAAAACAAACAGGACATACCAGAAGACATACACTACACTTACAGACACATATAGCATTAACAGGACATATACTAAACTATAACTAAAATATAAACAGTAAAAAAAAAAAAGTTAAATATTAACAGTGTAAAATTAAAATTTAAACAGTATAAAATTAAATGAAATCCATTTAACCGCGTACTGACCTTGCCACCTCCCCCCTGCTCCTCCTGAGAGAGTCATTGTATCCCCTGATGGCACAGGGCACGAAGGAGAACCTCAGCCTCTCTGTGGAGGCGCTGTGTGACAGCAGTCTGCCGCTGAAGGTGCTTCTCTGCTGGGAGAAGGTGGTGTGCAGAGGGTTGCTGGTGTTGTTCATGATGGCCCTGAATTTAGACATGGTCCTGCTCCCCAGAACTGTCTCCACAGAGTCCAGGCTCAGACTGACCACTGAGCCCGCTCTGCAGATGAGTCTGCAGAGCGTATCTCTTTTCCTGGCACCATATCTCTTTCCATATCTCTTTTCCTTGCACCACCACCCCAACACACGATGGCATATGACAGCACACTGGAGACTACGGACTGATAGAACTTGAGAAGGAGCTTAGGACAGATGTTGAAGGAGGCCAGCCTCCTCAGGAAGTACATCCTGCTCTGCCCTTTCTTGTACACACAGTCCCAGTTGAGTGACCAGTCCAGTCTGCTGTCTAGCTGCAGTCCCAGGTACTTCTAGTTTCCTACCACCTACACCTCACTGCCCTCGATGATCACTGGTTGTGGAGAGGGGGGTGCCCGCCGGAAATCCAGTGCCATCTCCTTCGTCTTGGAGACGTTGAGCTGGAGCTGGTTCTGCTGGCACCACTCCACGAAGTCAGCCACCAATGCCCTGTACTCCCCCTCATCACCCTCCCAGATACAGGCCACAATCGCAGTGTCATCGGAGTACTTCTGTATGTGGCAGGTATCCGAGTTGTGCTTGAAGTCTGATGTGTAGAGGGTGAAGAGAATGGGGGAGAGCGAGGTCCCCTGTGGCGCCGCCGTGCTGCTGGACACCATAAAAGACAAACAGTCCCCCATACGGACGTACTGGGGTCTGTCCGTTAGGTAGTCCGTGATCCAGCTCACGAGGTAGGGGTCCACAGCCACAGAGGTCAGTTTGTCCTGCTGGAGCCGGGGCTGGATGGTGTTGAAGGCGCTCGAAAAGTCAAAGAAGAGCACCCTGACGGCACAGCCCCCGGTGTCCAGGTAGGAGAGCATACGGTGGAATAGCTACAAGACAGCGTCGTCAACCCCAACCTTGGCCTGATAGGCGAACTGGAAAGGGTCCATTGCACCCTGCACCTGTGGACGCATGAGCTCCAAGACCAGTCGCTCTAGGGTCTTCATTACATGGGAGGTAAGAGCGACCGGTCGGTGGTCGTTGAGCTCAGTAGGGCGTCTTTTCTTGGGTACCGGGACGATGCAGGAGGTCTTCCAGAGTGATGGGACCCTCCCCAGCCGCAGACTGAGGTTGAAGGGGGTCCCCTAATTCCGAAGCATAGGCTCGGAGGAGTCTTGGGGAGATCTTATCCGGTCCAGCCGCCTTATAGGGACGGAGCCTCCGCAGCGTTGTCGTCACCAGGTCTGCAGTGATGACAGTCTCGGTCGTGGTGGGAGCAGGAGGTCGTGGCGAGGTTGGAAGCTTTGCAGCTCTTGGAGTGGGCTCGCGAGAAGTGGCAGGGGCAGGGGTGGAAGGAGAAGTGGCAGGGGTGGAAGGTGAGGAAGCACAGGAGGAGGGAGCATCAGTGGAGAGGTCTGCAGGGCCGGGAGAGGCCTGGGACAAGGAGCCGGGAGTGGTGGGGGAGCTGAACCGATTGAAAAAGCAGTTTAGTTCATTCGCTCGTTCACTGTTCTCCTCCACAGTGCTGCGCCCTTTCCCGTGTCCGGTGATGGTTCTCATCCCATTCCAGACCTCCCGCACCTGGTTGTGCCCCAGCTGCTTCTCCAGCTTCCTCCCGTACGCCTCCTTGGCCTCCCTCATGCAGAGTCTCACTTCCTGCTGGGCCTTCTTCATCTCCTCCTCGTTCTTGCTCCTGAATGCCCGTTTCTTTCTGTTCAGGGCAGCCTTGACTTCCTTTGTTACCCAGGGTTTGTTGTTGGGGTAACACCTGACTGTCCTGACAGGGGCCACGGTGTCCACACAGAAGTTCATGTAATCTGTAAAACACTGAGCTGCCCCCTCAATGTCCTCCCCATGTGAGCCGACGATGACATCCCATTTGTTGGTCTGGAAGCAGTCCCTCAGCATCTCCTCCACTTCCGGAGACCACCTCCTGACCTGCCGGGTTGTTGCTGGCAGCCGTCTCACCAGCGGGATGTAGGTGGGCTGTAGGTACACTAGGTTATGATCTGATTTACCTAGTGGGGGGAGGAGGGTGGCGGTGTATGCCTCCTTAGCATTCGTGTAGAACAGATCGATGGTTCTGTTCTTCCGTGTGGGGCAGTCTACACACTGGACCATTGTGGGGACAGATGAGTCCAAGGTGACGTGAGTCACCGGTGATAATGACGAGCCCCTCCGGGTGCTGGGTCCGAAGAGCAGAGGTGGTCCCACAGATGGTTTCTCGGGCAGTCTCAGGGTCCGCACGTGGAGGGATGTAGACGGCGAGGACAATAACATATGAAAATTCACGCACTAGGTTGTAGGGTCTGATGCTAACATCTGTTAGCTCCAGATCGCGATTGCACAGCGTTGATTTCACCGTCACATGTCCCGGATGGCACCATCTATCGTTGGTATAGATAATTAATCCACCTCCTTTCTTCTTACTGGCGTTAAGAAGTGCATCGACTACCGAGGTCTGAAAGACATTAGGGTGAAGAACCGCTATCCTCTCCCCCTCATCGCCTCAGCTTTCGAGCTGCTCCAAGGGGCCACCATCTACACCGCAACACCTACCATCTGGTGCGGATCCGAGAGGGGGATGAGTGCAAGATGGCCTTCAACACCCCTACAGGACATTATGAATATCTGGTGATGCCGTTTGGGCTCACGAATGCCCCAGCTGTGTTCCAAGCCCTCATCAAAGATGTGCTGAGAGACATGCTCAACAAGTTTGTGTTCGTCTACCTAGATGATATCCTGATCTTCTCTCGGTCCAAGCAGGAACATATTCTCCACGTCCAGATGGTGCTGCAACACCTGCTAGAGAGCTCCCTGTTTGTCAAGGCCAAGAAGTGTGAGTACCATGCCTCCTCTGTCTCCTTCCTGGGTTACATCATTGGTCAGGACCGCATGGAGATGGACCCCGCAAAAGTCTCAGCCGTCACCTCCTGGCCTGTCCCTGACTCTCGCAAGCAGCTGCAGCACTTTTTGGGATTCGCCAACTTCTACAGGAGCTTCATCCGGGGCTACAGCACGGTGGCAGCACCTCTCACCGCCCTCACCTCAGCCACAGAGAAGGCGTTCCAGCTCCTGAAAGGGCATTTCACCTCGGCCCCCATTCTCCTGATCCCTGACCCCGAGAGACAGTTCGTCGTGGAAGTCGACGCCTCTGATGTGGGGGTAGGGGCCGTGCTCTCTCAGCGTTCTGCCAAGGACCAGAAACTAAACCCTTGTGCCTTCTTCTCCAGGCATCTGTCCCCAGCGGAGATGAATTATGATATCAGGAACCAAGAACTATTGGCGGTGAAGCTGGCTCTGGAGGAGTGGTGCCACTTCCTCGTCTGGACCGACCACAAGAATCTGGAGTACATCCGCTCAGCTAAGAGACTGAACTCCCGTCAGGCCCGGTGGGCTCTGTTTTTCGCCAGATTCAGTTTTACCCTCTCCTACTGGCCAGGCTCCCGCAACGTAAAACCTGACACCCTGTCCCGACAATTCATGGTCGGGGAGGAGGGCCCCTCCAGTCCTGACATCCTTCCTGCTTCTCATCTGGTGGCCGCTCTCACCTGGGAGGTGGAGGAGCAGGCGAGAGCTGCATTGGAGGACCAGCCGGGGCCCAGCTCCTGCCCCCAAGACCGCCTATTCGTTCCCCAGCACCTAAGGTCTGAGGTTCTGCAGTGGGCCCACGCTTCTCGACTGACCGGTCATCCCGTAATACTCCGCACCAAGGAGGTTCTGCAGCGGTGGTTCTGGTGGGCCTTCATGGATGATGACATCAGAGACTTTGTGAACGCATGCCCAGTCTGCAATCAGAACAAAGGCCCCGCGCCGGGCTCCCGCCGGGCACCTGCACCCTCTTGCCTGTGTCCCACCGACCCTGGTCCCACATCTCCTTAGACTTCGTCACCAGGCTGCCACTGTCAGGAGTTAACACCACCATCCTGACAGTAGTGGACCGGTTCACCAAGATGGCTCATTTCGTGCCCCTGGCCAAGCTCCCCTCGGTCAAAGAAACAGCTGAACTGGTCCTGCAGCACGTGTTTCTTTCCAGCGTTCATTCCCTGTCTGATCTCCCAGTGTCGACTCTGGCTGTCCCTGACCTGCCATCCTCGTCTGCCTCCCGTAAACTCACCTGCCTTCTGTCCCTGACCTCGTGCTCTGCCTCAACATCTCTGGTATCTGCCTGCTCGTCTGGTTTTGACTCCTCCGCCTGGCCTCGTCTCCTCTCCTGCCTGCTCCCCAACAGTGCCTCTGTCTTCGCTGACTGCTCACCTGGCTACGACCCCCCCCGCCTGTCTCCGACCTCTCTTCAGCTCACTCCTTGTCGGCCTCACAGCACGTGCAGCCGGCTCTCCAGAACGCAGAGCATCCTGCTCATCTTCCTGGTGATAATAAAGGTCATTACCAACTGTTCCTGTGCGCCTGTGTGCTGCATTTGGGTCCAAATAACACCTGTTTCAAATGTCTAGTTTTGGCCATCTATAATGTTAACAAACCTTGTGTTCCTAGGAAGAATGTAAACATGGTTATACTCTAGGGTAAAAAGCTAATATCTGGAAGTGGATAAAGGAATGAACGTCTGTCAAAATTCAATGTATGAGCTGGTTGAAAACTTTTAATATCCGAGTTTGTTGATTATATATTCTAATGAGAGAGATGTTTTGTTGATGATTTAGGGGACGGGAATCGTACAAGCCAATGGCTTCTACCCGTTAACCCTTTTTTTTTTCTTTTCGGATGTTGTTGATGATGTTTTAGCACTGATGAAAGTGAAATATGTTGTAATAACATGTCTGGAAAGAAGAAAAATAAATTGAATAAATAAATAATTTTCGATTGATCCTGTTGCTACAGTAAAAGGAGTCAATACCTCAGGTAGAAGCTCACTAAGTTTATATACCGTTGACAAGCCAATATGGCGAGTAGTGACTACATCAGGAGTAATGCTATCTGGACAAATAAAGGCTGCTTTAAAAGTAATAAGAAAATGGTCAGATATCACTGACGTGAGAGGACAGTCACAGCAGTAACATTTATACCACGTGATAGAATCAGATCTAGGGTATTACCACTGGAATGAGTTGCTTCATGTACCCACTGAGTGAAACCTAACATGTCAAGGAGGGTTAAGAATGCTTTACACAAAGGACCACTATTCATTCATTCATTCATTAATTTTCCTAACCCGCTTAATCCGCTTACGCAGGTCGCAGGGGAGCCGGTACCTATCCCGGCAGTCTTAGGGCGCAAGGCAGGGGACACTCCGGGCACGACGCCAGTGTACCGCGGAGCCACATAGAAACAAACAATCACTCACGGACACACTCACTCCTACGGTCAATTTGGGACCGGCCAATCAACCTGAAGCGCATGCTTTTGGAGGTGGGAGGAAGCCGGAGAACCCAGAGAGAACCCACGGAGACATGGGGAGAGCATGCGAACTCCGCACAAGCGGGACTCAAACCCGGGTCCGCCGTGTTGTGAGTCGACAGCGCTACCCACTGCGCCACCGTGCCGCCACAAAGGACCACTAGCCTTATTTAAATGAATGTTAAAATCACCAGTCACTACAACCTCATCAGATTGAGTAATTAGATCCAAAATGATCTAATTACTCACAGGTAATTAGATCATTTTGGATCTAATTGCCCCACAGGTCACCAAATTTTGGAATTTGGTGACCTGTGGAGGTCACCAAATTCTTCTAAGTAGTCCTGGCATAGCTGCGATGTCTTGTCACCAAACCAGTTATCAGCAGGTTGTCCATCCGTGTATACTGCCCCAAGTCATCCACTCTTTTTTGTAGTTCTTCAATCTTCTTATCCTTCTCCTTGATTGTATTCCTCAATTGTTGCACTTCCTCAATTAACTTCACCAAGTCTTTTTGCTTCACCAAAGAACTCAACTCCTGTGACATATAGTTAAGTGATTTTTTCACTTCCTCCATATCCTCTGTCATCTTCTTTGCCATCTTTAACTTAGATCAGGCTTTGTTGTTGAGATATTGTTGATTAGTCTCACTTTCGATCATTTTGACTCGCGTCTGAATGTATTGGCAGTGGAGCTGTGGAAACCATTCGGTGTTCCCGTCCCGTCGGTACCGTCCAGTCGAACGTCGGAGGTCTTCACTCTCTTTCTTGTTGCATTTAATACGGATGTGGGAGTCATTTAAAAGTTCGCTGAATACACTGCGCCAAAGTAGTCACCCATCTGCATTAACAGCATGCCACAAACATGAAGACTTTGTTAGCTAAAGACTGAGGATGATGGACATCAACAGACACAAAGCAGGTGGTTGCAGCAATGCAGGTGACAGGAATGAATCAACAGTTCATTAGGGGAAAAAGTGAAATTTTGATTGATGTGTGTTTCACAACAGACATTAGAATAGAATAGAAAATAGAAAGTCTTTATTGTCACTATACATAGTACAACGAGATTATGCTACTGGCTTGCAACCAATCTGACATTTCCAATCTGACAATCACGGGTCCCAGGCTCCCGCCTGGAACCTTTCCACGGACCAACAGGGCATGGAGGACCCTCCATGCCCATGGAGGGTCCTCCCTGGCTCTGGCTCGGGGAGAGGCTCCTCTTCTCAGCGCGTTCATTCAGATATGGTTCATCATGGACTGCGTCTGTGTTGTCCATGCACCTTGTGACCCATCTCTAAGCAGGGGCCCTCCAGTGGTCCATGACCCGTGCGCTCGATGACACAGCTCTTATTGGTGGTTCTCGGTGGTCCAGCTTATACTTTGTGTCTATGACGATCTAACTAGTGTTATGTACAGGACTACCAGGGGTGAGGACCTCGAGCGGCGCAGCCAACCAGCTGTCTGTGAGGTGCTGCTTACTCCGGAGCCCTGAAGGTCAGCCATAGGCCCTGAAGGTCAGCCTTGGGCCCCGGAGCCTAAGTCTATGGACCTAGAGGTCAGTCTGGGGCTCTGGAGGTCACCCCAGGGCCCTGAGGGCTCAGCCTAGGGCCCTGGAGCCTAAGTCTGTGGCTCTGGAGGTCAGCCATGGGCCCTGGAGGTCAGCCTGGGGCCCCAGAGCCCAAGTGTTACGGCAGGCTCGTAGACTGCAACAAACAAAGGGATATGTACGGCGGTGGCTCCAAAAGTTAACAAGTTTATTAAATACAACCAACACCAATAAATTAACACAACTAGCAGCATGGCACTGAGCAAAGAGTCCACTTGTCTTCCATGTCTGCAACCAGTACCATCTGTGGCAGGCGGGGTTAAATAACCTTGGAGCAGCAACCAGATGTTCCCAGTTACTTGATGATCCCGCTCAGCTGTGTACATGCAGCACAAAGCAAAGTCCTGGAAGGACCAAGGCCCCACAGGTCAGCTTTGGGCCCTGGAGCCTAAATCTGGGGCTCTGAAGATCAGCTTGGGGCTCTGGAGGTCAGCCCGGGGCCCTTGGGGCTCAGCCTGGGGCCCAGGAGGTCAGCCTGGGCCTGTGGAGGTCATCATGGGACCCTGGGGGCTCAGGCTGGGGCCTAGGGGCTGTGGCTGGGGTCCTGGAGGATCAGCCTGTTGCCCTGGAGGTCAGCCCGGGACTGTGAAGGTCAGTCAGGGCCCTGGACGCTCAGATTGGGGGCTGAGGCTGGGGTCTTGGAGGCTCAGCCTGTGGCCCTGGAGGTCAGCATTGGGCTCTGGAGGTCAGCTTGGGACCCTGGGGGCTCAGGCTAGGGCTCTAGGGGTTGAGGCTGGGGTCCTGGAGCTCAGCCTGGAGCTCAACCTACATTTCCAGCCTAAAAACCTCTTTTTATCAAAAATGAGGAAAAAGTGGTTAAATAGAACTGAAAGGGGTGAGGGGGCGTGGCCAGGAAGACGTGAACCCGAACCGGGCCGGTCAGGGCCGATAAAACCCTGGCAGGCCACTGGCAGGACTACCAGGGGAGCGAAGGCCTGGCCACCAGGGGCACTGAGGTCTGACTACCAGAGGCACAAGAAAGTTAATTTGACCACCAGGGGCACAAGGTATGGGGGAATTTGTCAAAAGACCTACATTGAGCTAATATGGCTAGGTGTTAATTTGAAAAGTTGGCCTCCACAGGCCATAATGCGCCTAAGCCAATCCGAGCGATGAGAGCAGGTGATCGGACACGGGGAGCGGATCCTCCGCCTCTCCTCCTGGAGGTCACAAATAAAGTTGGATTTTTCAACAGTGTCAGCCTGAAGGTCAAGGGGGTCCCTCCGACTGACCACAGGCCGGCCACAATGCACCAAACCTGGATCACTGTAGCGAGGTTACCCGCCCGCCTGGAAGTCATGCGACAGAGGCTGGTTTTCGGGCTCACGGGCCCAGGGGCGCTACTATGGCCACGGGGGAAGCCTGTACGGCCCCACATGCTGGTTCTCTGATCACGGTTCTCTCGAGAGGGAAGAAGGATGCTGGTGGGCAGCTGCCCAGCCATGGTGCACCATCACCGAGTCATCTCAATCAGATCCTGATATAGACCATGCGACCTAAAGGATACCACTGGAAACTTCCTCTTCTTTTCTTTTGGGCTTTTCCCTTCAGGGGTCGCCACAGCGAATCAGTTGCTTCCACTTAACCCTGTCTTCTGCATCCTCTTCTCTCACACCAACTACTTTCATGTCCTCTTTCACTACATCCATAAACCTCCTCTCTGGTCTTCCTCTAGGCCTTCTGCTTTGCAGTTCAAAACTCAGCATCCTTCTACCAATATATTCACTATCTCTCCTCTGGACATGTTCAAACCATCTCAGCGCATCAGGCTTTGTACCCTTTTGGATACGTTACCATTTGGCTGATAAAGCAAAGGCTAGAGCTTGTGGTATTATCCATCCATCCATCCATCTTCCTCCGCTTATCCGGGGTCGGGTTGTGGGGGCAGCAGCTTAAGCAGGGAAGCCCAGACTTCCCTCTCCCTAGCCACTTCGTCCAGCTCCTCCGGGAGAATCCCAAGGTGTTCCCAGGCCAGCCGGGAGACATAATCTCTCCAGCGTGTCCTGGGTCGTCCCCGGGGCCTCCTCCCGGTAGGACGTGCCCGGAACACCTCACCTCATGCGTCCAGGAGGCATCCTAACCAGATGCCCGAGCCACCTCATTTGGCTCCTCTCAATGCGGAGGAGCAGCGGTTCGACTCTGAGTCTCTCCCGGATGACCGAACTTCTCACCCTATTTCTAAGGGAGAGCCCAGACACCCTGCGGAGGAAATTCATTTTGGCCGCTTGTATCCGGGATCTCGTTCTTTCGGTCACGACCCACAGCTCGTGACCATAGGTGGGAGCAGTAACGTAGATCAACCAGTAAATCGAGAACTTTGCCTTTCGGCTCAGCTCCTTCTTCACCACGATGGACCGATACAGAGTCCGCATCACTGCAGACGCTGCACCGATCCGCCTGTCGATCTCCCGTTCCATCGTACCCTCACTCGTGAAGGAGACCCCGAGATACTTGAACTCCTCCACTTGGGGCAGGATCTCATCCCCAACCCGGAGAGGGCACTCCACCCTTTTCCGACTGAGAACCATGGTCTCAGATTTGAAGGTGCTGATTCTCATCCCAACCACTTCACACTTGGCTGCAAACCGCTCCAGTGAGAGTTGGAGATCTCAGCTTGATGAAGCCAACAGTACCACGTCATCTGCAAAAAGCAGGGATGCAATACTGAGGCCACCAAACCGGACACCCTCAACGCCTTGGCTGCACCCAGAAATTCTGTCCATAAAAATTATGAACAGAATTGGTGACAAAGGGCAGCCTTGGCGGAGTCCAACCCTCACTGGAAACAAATCCGACTTACTGCCAGCAATGCGGACCAAACTCTGACATCGGTCATACAGGGACCGAACAGCCCTTATCAAGGGGTTCGGTACCCCATATTCCCGAAGCACCCCCCACAGAACCCCCCGAGGAACACAGTCGAACGCCTTCTCCAAGTCCACGAAGCACATGTAGACTGGTTGGGCAAACTCTCACGCCCCCTCAAGGATCCTGCGGAGGGTGTAGAGCTGGTCCACTGTTCCACAGCCAGGACGAAAACCACACTGCTCCTCCTGAATCCGAGATTCGACTTCCCAACGGACCCTCCTCTCCAGAACCCCTGAATAGACCTTACCAGGGAGGCTGAGGAGTGTGATCCCCCTGTAGTTGGAACACACCCTCCGGTCCCCCTTCTTAAAAAGGGGTACCACCACCCCAGTCTGCCAATCCAGAGGCACTGTCCCCGACGTCCACGCGATGTTGCAGAGGCGTGTCAACCAGGACAGCCCCACAACATCCAGAGCCTTCAGGAACTCTAGGCAGATCTCATCCACCCCCGGGGCCCTGCCACCGAGGAGCTTTTTAACTACCTCAGTGACCTCAACCCCAGAGATAGGAGAGCCCGTCTCAGAGAACCCAGACTCTGCTTCCTCATGGGAAGGCGTGTCGCCGGAATTGAGGAGGTTTTCGAAGTATTCTCCCCACCGAGTCACAACGTCCCGAGTTGAGGTCAGCAGCACCCCATCCCCACTATACACAGTGTTGATGCTGCACTGCTTCCCTCTCCTGAGACGTCTGATGGTGGACCAGAATCTCCTCGAAGCCGTCTGGAAGTCAATCAATCAATCAAGTTCAATCAAGTTTTATTTTGTATAGCGCTTAATCATGGCAGCAGACATTTCAAAGCGTTTTAACAGACAGAGAAACCCAACTGAACCCTCCAGAGCAAGCATAAGCGACAATGGCGGGGAAAAACTCCCTCGATGAGAAAGAAACTCCGGGCAGGACCCAGACTCTTTTGGGCGGCCATCCGCCTCGACCGGTTGGGTGGAAAATAAATCAATATGTCAATATGTGTCAATATGGTTAAGGCTGCTAAAGTCAAAGCACAATTACAGCTGCGTGGATGACTGTATGGCGGCACGGAGGGAGAAAGGAAGCAGGACCCCAGCCAATGGATAGTTGAGGGGTGGTACTGGTGGGCTTGGAGGAGAAGGTCCACAGCACATAGGGAGATGGGGGTGATACTGGTGGGCTCGGAGGTGCAGGTCCACAGAGGAAGGTCCACAGCAGATGGGCGGATGAGGGGTGGAACAGTAAGATGACACGAAGGAAGAGAGGCAGCAGGACCCCAGTCGATGGTTAGGTGAGGGGTGATACTGGTGGATGGGAGGTGCAGGTCCACAGCAGATGGTCCACAGTGGATGGGTGGATGAGGGGTGGAACAGTATGGTGGCGCGGAGGAAAAAGGAAGCCGGACCTCAGCCGATGATTAGGTTAGGGGTGGTACTGGTGGGATGGGAAGAGCAGGTCCATAGTGGATGGGTGGATGAGGGGTGAATCTGAAAAAAACCTGTGAGTACATAGAGCACAGAGACTCCAGGGAAGAAGTTTAGTTAGTAGGGTGTGATTGTAGACTTGGAGAGTGAGATCAGAGAAGAGGAGGAGTAACAGAGATGGTTGGAGAGAAGGAGGAGGAGAGAGGAACTCAGTGAGTCTGGATGTTGAGTCTCCAGCAGTGTAGGTCTATATGAAAATAAACGTAGTAACCTAAGTTGCCATTAATTGTAAAATTTATGAAAAAGAAAAGTTTTAAGTCCAGTCTTAAATAATGAGAGGGTGTCTGCCCCCCGAACTGAGGTAGGGAGGTGGTTCCACAATAGAGGGACTTGATAGCAAAAGGCTCTAGCTCCCGTCCTACTTTTGTAAATTCTAGGAACCACCAGTAGGCCAGTATGTTGACAGCGTAATGCTCTAGATGGATTATAAGGAACTAAAAGTTCCTTCAGATAGGTCGGTGCCTGGCCATGAAGGGCTTTGTAAGTGAGGGGGAGTATTTTAAAATCTATCCTAGCTTTCACAGGAAGCCAGTGCAGAGAAGCCAGCACAGGAGAAATATGGTCTCTGGCACTGGTCCTTGAAACGGGGGTTGTTTGGACCCAAATGCAGTACACAGGCGCACAGGAACAGTTGGTAATAACCTTTACTATCACCACAGCAAACAGGGTATGCAGGATGCAGAATTATTACAGAATAAAGTTTGTTCTTTGGGCTGAGAGGCCTCGCACCGTCTCTAGGACCCAGAGGAGGGAAAAGGAGACGACTGGGATCAGCTGCGGAACCGAGGGGAGGCTTCTGAGCCCCCGGTTCCACACAGTTCAAGTCTCTTTTGTAGAGAGTGGAAGAGACGTAGCTTACGTCAGCCGAAGATGACGAGCAGGATGCTCTGCGTTCAGGAGAGCCGGCTGCACGTGCTGTGAGGCCGACAAGGAGTGAGCTGAAGAGAGGTCGGAGACAGGCGGGGGGGGGTCGTAGCCAGGTGAGTCGTCAGCGAAGACGGAGGCACCGTTGGGGAGCGGGCAGGAGACGAGACGAGGCCAGGTGGAGGAGTCAAAACCAGACGAGCAGGCAGATACCAGGCAGAGACAGAGCACGAGGTCAGGGACAGAAGGCAGGTGAGTTTACCGACAGGCAGATGAGGATGGCAGGTCAGGGACAGGCAGAGTCGACACTGGGAGATCAGACAGGGAATAAATGCTGGAAAGTCTCGCATGACGCTGAAGAACAATCTGGCAAGGAGTGAAGGTGCTGGAGAGACTATATGCAGGCCTGATTGCAGTGATCTGCAGCAGGTGAGCAGAGTGGGCTGGTGCAGTGGGCGTGGCCGACAGGTAGAGTGGAGCAGAGGGAGGGAGAGTGGAAATATACTGCAGCAGTGTGATAGGAGGGGAGTGAGAGGCAGGAACTGTGACAGTCCTGGTCAGAACACGGGCGGCAGCATTCTGAATTAGTTGAAGACTCTTCAGCAACTTTTTTGGGCAGCCTGAAAAAAGTGCGTTACAGTAATCTAGTCTGGAAGTGATGAAAGCGTGGATTAATTTCTCTGCATCACTCTGTTTTAAAATATGCCTGATTTTAACAATGTTTCTGAGATGGAAAAAGGCCGTTCTAGAAACCTGCTTAATCTGTGTGTTAAACGAGAGATCCTGATCAAAGATGACACCTAGGTTCCTCGCAGTGGTTTTGGCCTCAAACGTGATTCCATCCAAGGCTATTACATCACTTGGCACTACATCCCTAACAGTTTTTTGGCCGAGTACAATGACCTCAGTTTTATCAGAATTGAGATGCAAAAAGTTATTGGTCATCCAATCTTTAATACCCTTGATACACGCCTGTAATTTACACAACTGATTGACTTCGTCAGGTTTAATCGAGAGATATAATTGCGTATCATCGGCATAACAATGGAAGTTGATGGAGTGTTTCCTTATCAAATTACCCAGAGGAAGCATGTACAAGATAAACAGTATTGGACCAAGAACCGAGCCTTGAGGAACTCCATAACTAACTGTAGTTGACCTAGATAAGTTGTTATTAATGTGAACAAATTGGGAACAGTCAGTTAAATAAGACATAAACCACATCAGTGCTGATCCTTTAATACCAATTGTTTGATCCAGTCGTGCCACAAGAATATTGTGGTCAATTGTGTCAAACGCCGCACTAAGGTCCAAGAGAACCAGTATAGAAACAAGTCCTCTGTCTGAAGCGGTTAGAAGGTCATTGCTAACCTTGACAAGTGCTGTTTCCGTACTATGATGCTCCCTGAAACCTGACTGGAAATTCTCGAATAAACTGTTGGATTTAAGGAAATCAAATAACGGATTAGCAACTATTTTCTCCAAGATCTTAGATAAAAACGGGAGATTTGAGATGGGTCGATAATTATTTAGAACAGTAAGGGTCCAGGTTAGGTTTTTTGAGAAGTGGCTTGATTACAGCTACTTTAAAGGACCGTGGTACATATCCAGTAGATAATGACACGTTAATTATATTAAGGAAGTGGTTGCTAAGTAAAGGTAGGTCTTCTTTGATGAGTTTAGTTAGAATTGGATCTAACAGACAGGAGGATGGTTTAGCTGAGGAGATTATTTTAATCAGCTGACTGATCTGTATTGGAGAAAAGACATCCGTAGAACCAAAGGGTTCAGGAGTCAGCTGTGTGTTTTCCGGATCTAAGGGACCTAAAGAAGGACCAGAGTTTGAGGACAGGATGCCATTAATTTTGTCTCTGATGAGCAGGATCTTATTATTGAAGAAATTCATGAGATCATTGCTGTGGAGACTTGATGGAATACTAGGATCATATGTGGTTCTTTGTCAGTCTGGATACAGGACTGAACAAGAACCTGTGATTGTTTCTATTGTCCTCCATTAATGATGAATAATAGGCTGCTCTAGCAGAACGAAGTGCCTTCCTGTATTTATGTAAACCATCTTGCCACGCAGTGCGGTATTTTCCTAATTTTGTAGAACGCCATTTCCTCTCAAGTTGTCGGGATTCTTGCTTTAATTGGTGGGTATGAGAATTAAACCAGGGAGCTCGCATCCCCTGTTTTATAGTCTTATTTTTTAGTGGAGCAATTAAATCTAAGGTTTTTCGCAGAAAGTCTGAAGTAACGTCAACAAACTCATCAATTTGAGATGGACTAACATTAACTGAGTTCAGAAAATGACCCGCTGTGTAGTTCAGTAGTGGGATTAGATTAAGCATACTTGGGATTTCTTCCCTGAATTTAGAAATAGTATGAGCTGATAAGTTTCTAGTACAAACGTTTTTTGCAGGAAGAGAATTACACAATAGCCGAATGTCGAAAGTTATCAGGCAGTGGTCAGAAAGGATAGGATTATGAGGAAAGATGACCAACTCCCCAATTTCAATCCCATAAATCAAGACTAAGTCCAGAGTATGCTCGAACTGGTGGGTAGATTCCTGTACACACTGACTAAAGCCTATGGAGTCTAGTAATGACATAAATGCCCTACTGAGGCTATCATTACTGTCGTCCACGTGAATATTGAAATCACCAACAATTATGACCTTATCAGTTTTAAGAATTAAACTAGTTAAGAAATCGGCAAATTCAGATAGAAAGTCACTGTATGGACCAGGAGGACAATAAATGATGACAAACAATAGAGGCTGACGTAGTTTCTGGATTGGGTTTGATAGGCTCAGACTAAGACTTTCAAATGAATTGAAGATAATTTTTGGTTTAGGGCTCAATTCTAGCGAGGAATTAAAAATTGATGCAACTCCACCACCTCTGCCTGAGACTCGAGGGATCTGATAATTTAGGTGACTAGGAGGAGTAGCTTCATTGAGGGAAAAATAGTCATCCTCACTTAGCCAGGTTTCTGTTAAACAGAATAAACCTATATGATAATCTGATATAATGTCATTGATTAAAACAGCTTTTGAAGACAGAGATCTAATATTTAAGAGACCACATTTTATTGTTTTGTACTCCGGAGCTGTTGAAGTCCTGGTTTTGATTTTTATTAAATTTAAATGTCCAGTTGCTTTCCTCTGGACTTGAAATGACTTGAATTTGCATGAATTAACTTTAAATGGTCGAGGGACAGACACAGTCTCAATGGTGTGTACAGTGGGTGACAATACAGTAGGTGATAGTGTAGTGGGTAACATTACAGTGGGTAACATTACAGTGGGTGGAGGTACAGTGGGTGACCGTTCTAGGGGTGCAGAGACTTGTTTAAGACTGCGACTCTGCATCCCGGTCTCAACTCTGGGTCAGGGTTTTGGGGCAGAAATAAACGTGGTCAGATTTTTTGACAGGAGAGCAGCGCCATTCCAAGTGGGATGTATGCCGTCTCTCCTAATGAGACCGGGTTTTCCCCAAAAAGTCCGCCAATGATCAACAAACCGTATGTCATTAACGGGACACCACCTAGACAGCCAGCGGTTGAGTGAAGACATGCGGCTATACATGTCATCACTGGTCATATTGGGGAGGGGACCAGAGAACACTACGGAGTCCGACATTGTTTTTGCGTAGCTGCACACCGACTGAATATTAATTTTTATGACCTCCGATTGGCGTAACCTACGAAAATGTTTGTTTCCTATGTATGGCGTAAGTTTCCTACGAACAGTCACCCACTGAAAGACTGAGAGCTGTGGAGGAAGAGCTTCGTGTGTCTTTCATTGATTCCTGCCAGGATATCAGCTCTGTGTTCATCCAAACAGGCCCAGGTTTCTCACTGAGTGAGAATAAATATGAAAGATTATAAAATACTTTTTTCTTTGTGTTTATTTGATTCTTATTCAAGATGTTATAATATAAGGCTTATTAAAAAAAGCTTACATTGTAAGCTTTTTGGCGGTACAGTGGCGTGCTGGTTAGCGCTGTCGCCTCACAACACGGCGGGTCCAGGCTTGAGTCCCGCTCTGTGCGGAGTTTGCATGCTCTCCCCGTGTCCGCGTGGGTTCTCTCCGGGTTCTCCGGCTTCCTCCCACCTCCAAAAGCATGCGCTTCAGGTTGATTGGCCGGTCCCAAATTGCCCGTAGGAGTGAGTGTGTGTGTGTGTGTGTGTGTGTGTTTGTATGTCCTTGTATGTGGCTCCGTGGTGCACTGGCGTCGTGCCCGGAGTGTCCCCTTGTGTCACGCCCTATGTCATGGCAACGGACATTTCGAAGTGCTTTAACAGACAGAAAAACCCAACTGAACCCTCCAGGACAAGCATAAGTGACACCTTCGGGGAAAAACTCCCTCATTGAGGAAGAAACTCGGGGCAGGACCTAGACTCTTTTGGGTGGCCATCTGTCTTGACCGGCTGGGTGGAAAAGAAATAAAAGAAAGATAAGGACAGGGTCAGAAAAAGAGACAGAAAGAGAGTGGCAGATAGTCCAGATAGAGTCAGTGTCTTTATGGTTGTAGTTAGACGATTTGATGCAGGCGCTGAATTGGGGACGAGAAGCTCCGATTGGCGTAACCGGGTGTCATTACCGCCGACATGAATCACTATCTTACTATATGTACGTTTATCTTTAGCCAGCAGTTTAAAAAATGACTCGATGTCGCCCGCTCTGGCACCCGGGATACACTTGATTATGGTCACTGGTGTCTTTCGTTTAACGTGACTCACCACAGAGCTGCCAATCACCAGAGTAGGTTCCTCAGCGGATGTGTCGCTGAGCGGGGAAAAGCTGTTCGAGATATCAAGTGGTTGCGGGGATTGGTGGTGAACCCGAGGCTTTCGCCTGCCACTATGTTTCCTACGAACAGTCACCCACTGCTCCTGCTCGGGGGCTGCTGGACGACGGCTAACCTGAGCTGGGGAGTGTCTAGCGTGAGCTGGTGGGTCTGCTCCGGCTAAAGCTATCTGACTTGGTGGCACAGCTATATTTTCAGTTAAGGAGCGAACCAGTGCCTCCAATTGACTAAGTCTTGCTTCCATCCGAGAAAACGCACAACGCTTTGTGCAGATGCCCCTTTCGCTGAAGGAAGCGGGGGAAAAACTATACATCAGACACACTGAGCAGCAGAGAGAAGGAGAGGGAGGAGAGTGGACAGAGGGAAGTGTAGCCATAGTTAGCAACAAAGATAAACTAAGCTAGCTCTGAAGTACGGAAGATTACTTTAATAAAAGTTTGTAAAAGGTTAGCTGAAATATGTGAGAGCTTTCGTGATCAAGTTTTGAGATGGAGAGAAACAACTAGCTTACTCTACAATTCTAAAATGACACAAGATATTAACAGTGATTGTGTGACAAAAGCGAACTAAGACGCCGCAGTCAAACAAACACAACAGGTAATGACGGAAAACGCTTACCACAACAGGAAGTGAAGAGGAGCTTTACAACAGACTGTTGAGAATGATTACCAAGTCATCCTCCAAGGCCTCACCGAACTCCCACGCCCGAGTTTTTGCCTCAGCAACCACCAAAGCTGCATTCTGCTTGGCCAGCCGGTACCCATCAGCTGCTTCAGGAGTCCCACAGGCCAAAAAGGTCCGATAGGACTCCTTCTTCAGCTTGATGGCATCCCTTACCGCCGATGTCCACCAGCGGGTCCTGGGGTTGCCGCCACGACAGGCACCGACCACCTTACGGCCACAGCTGCGGTCGGCCGCTTCGACAATGGAGGCGCGGAACATGGTCCACTCAGACTCAATGTCCCCCGCCTCACCCAGAACGTGGGTGAAGTTCTGCCAGAGGTGGGAGTTGAAACTCCTTCTGAGTATTTTGTTCGCCTGCATGAACACACACACAAACAGGCAACTTTCATGAGAAGAACCGCAAAGGTAATTGAAAGAGCCCTTAAAGCTAGCTAGTAGCTAGCACGTCGCTGAACCTGTGGCTAAATCAAAAAAGTCCCTCTCTCAGATAACACAGTTTCCAGACGTATTGATGAGATGTCTGCAGACATCGAAAGTGTGGTTTTGGACAAGATCCGTATCGGTAATAAATTTGTGTTGCAACTTGATGAGTCTACTGATAGAAGTGTACATGCTCAACTCAGCTATTCTGACATTGCTCCTACTTTCCACAACATACCTGTGTGAGATGAGCTATTCAAGCCTGACTGCTGTAAAAACTAAAAAGAGAAAGACTGAGAGCTGAGGAGGAAGAGCTTCGTGTGTCTTTCATTGATTCCTGCCAGGATATCAGCTCTGTGTTCATCCAAACAGGCCCAGGTTTCTCACTGAGTGAGAATAAATATGAAAGATTATAAAATACTTTTTTCTTTGTGTTTATTTGATTCTTATTCAAGATGTTATAATATAAGGCTTATTAAAAAAAGCTTACATTCTAAGCTTTTTGGCGGTACAGTGGCGCGCTGGTTAGCGCTGTCGCCTCACAACACAGCGGGTCCAGGCTTGAGTCCCGCTCTGTGCGGAGTTTGCATGCTCTCCCCGTGTCCGCGTGGGTTCTCTCCGGGTTCTCCGGCTTCCTCCCACCTCCAAAAACATGCGCTTCAGGTTGATTGGCCGGTCCCAAATTGCCCGTAGGAGTGAGTGTGTGTGTGTGTGTGTGTGTGTTTGTATGTCCTTGTATGTGGCTCCGTGGTGCACTGGCGTCGTGCCCGGAGTGTCCCCTTGTGTCACGCCCTATGTCAGCTGGGATAGGCTCCAGCTCCCCGTAACCCACTACGGCGGATACAGCGGCGGTACATGACAATGAATGAATGAATGAATGAATGAATGAATGAATGAATGAATGAATGAATGAATGAATGAATGAATGAATGAATGGATGCAAGCTTTTTTTTTTCACATTTTCAGCTGGTGGTGTGCCGCGGGATTTTTTCAATGAAAGAAATGTGCCATGGCTCAAAAAAGGTTGAAAAATACTGGATTAGACAAATGTGGCCGGATGGTATCAAGAAGAGGCAAGATGATCAGAACTGAAGGGGTTGACCTACCAGGGGGCAGGATAGAAGACATCAAGGACAGCTACAAATACCTTGGAATCCCACAGGCTAAGGGCAATCCTGAGGAGGCTGCAAGGAAGTCAACCACAGCCAAATACCTCAAGAAAGTAAGGCAAGTCCTGAGAAGTCAGCTGAATGGTAAGAACAAGGTCCGAGCCATCAACATGTATGCACTGCCAGTCATCAGATACCCCGCTGGGATCATAAGCTGGCCAAAGGAGGAGATAGAAGCCACAGATATTAAGACTAGAAAGTTCCTCACCATGCATGGAGGGTTTCACACCAAGTCCAGCACCCTGAGGCTGTACACTAACGGAAAGAGGGAGGCCCGAGGACAATCAATCAAGTTTTATTTATATAGCGCTTAATCATGGCAACGGACATTTCGAAGTGCTTTAACAGACAGAAAAACCCAACTGAACCCTCCAGGACAAGCATAAGTGACACCTTCGGGGAAAAACTCCCTCATTGAGGAAGAAACTCGGGGCAGGACCTAGACTCTTTTGGGTGGCCATCCGCCTTGACTGGCTGGGTGGAAAAGAAATAAAAGAAAGATAAGGACAGGGTCAGAAAAAGAGACAGAAAGAGAGTGGCAGATAGTCCAGATAGAGTCAGTGTCTTTATGGTTGTAGTTAGACGATTTGATGCAGGCGCTGAATTGGGGACGAGAAGCGAAACACAAAGAGTACATCAGGAAGATGGCCCCAACAGATGAACTGCTCAGTGAATGCCTCAGACAGCAGAAACCTGAGGAGGAAGAGGAGGAGGAGGAGACAACATGAAGGGACAAGCCCCTACATGGCATGTACCACCATCACATAGAGGAAGTGGCTGATATCAAGAAGACTTACCAATGGCTGGATAAAGCTGGACTGACAGACAGCACAGAGGCCCTGATCATGGCAGCACAAGAACAGGCCCTAAGTACAAGAGTAATAGAGGCCAATATCTACCACAGTAGATCTGACCCAAGGTGCAGGCTATGTAAAGAAGCCCCAGCATGTGGTAGCCAAATGTGTGTGTGTGTGTGTGTGTGCGTGTGTGTGTGTGTGTGTGTGTGTGTGTGTGTGTGTGTCTGTGTGTGTGTGTATGTGTGTCTGTGTGTGTGTGTCTGTGTGTGTGTGTGTGTGTCTGTGTGTGTGTGTCTATGTGTGTGTGTGTGTGTATGTGTGTCTGTGTGTGTGTCTGTGTGTCTGTGTGTGTGTGTGTGTGTGTGTCTGTGTGTGTGTGTGTGTCTGTGTGTGTGTGTGTATGTGTGTGTCTGTGTGTGTGTGTGTGTGTGTATATTTATGTATATATACAGTATATAAAACTTTCTCAGCAATCTTCAACTGTAAAATCATCCATAAGTGTCAAAAGGCCCGACAGGCCTGTGGTATTGTACTGAGTCTAAAATTGTGAAAAGATGTGGACATCTCTTGTGGGTCAGACACCAACAATATCTGTAGGGTTTTCTGACCACTTTAACCTGTTTGAGTTTCTGTGATGTTTTTGATACTCCTTTATCATAATATTCAGCAAAAAACTTGATATGATGAGATATGATGAGCTGCAAATCACGTTTGGTTTTACAGTAAATCCCTGAGCAGTCGGGAGAAATACATGAAAAAACAATATTAATTAAAAGAATATAAGAAAATAATAAGGGGACATTCCCAGTCCCAAAACTTTATTTAATCCCATGTCCACTACCAATAAAAACCTCTGCGTCTGCAGGAAAACGTGGATATTACTTATATTTATCTACAGAATATAACAGGGTTCATTTTTCTGAGCTGAACACTTTTTTTTACTTATATACCTAAAATCCATTTTCCAGATTTTATATGTGCAGCACTTTTCACCTTCACGTTTTCGTCCAATGTGGTACTTGTACTTTTGTTTTCCTATAGGCTCTGAATGCTGAATACCTCATTCACTGACGACATGAGTTTCATAGTTCTGGAATGGAATGGGACAGTTTTTGTGTCAGTAAACTATGTAAACTACCCCTTTATGAGCATAATGCACAGGATGCTGCCAAGGAGATTAATAACAGCAAGTTCAGCTCACAGTTGTTGACCTTCAACTAGTAATTGTCCTCAATGTTCAAAACACAAATTCAATTGTTGGGTTGGGGTAGCTTACCTGAAAAGGCGCGGCCAACTTACGTATGTAAAAGTTGGTTAAAGGTTAGCCAAATTATTTAATTTACACACGAATATATAAGCAGTGCACTTTTGAGGCAGTATTTCAATAGACGGGACAATAAAAAACAATGTAACATATAAACTGTGGGTTTTTTCATTCTTTCTGTCATTCATTTTTTGATATATACAAGCCAGTTTTCCATAACTGTGTTGTTTGTGTCACATTAACTTTTGATAATCCTGTATTTGGAAAAGGGAATCACACATATTCAAAGTGATGAAATAAACAATACAGCTCACCTAACCAAGTCACTGAACCATGAGGTATCTGATTTCATGTTATTGTTCTATTTCAGCCAAAGGGATTCTTAGTAACCAGCAGATATGCCTCTTAAGACCTCTTTAATTAAAAGTAAATGGTTGTTTATGCATGTGAGGAGTTAAGCAGGAACTTGGCCTCAGGCTGTCTGTACTCACAAACACTCCACGTCCCTCTAGAGTTCAGTTTGTTTCCACTCTGCTCCCACATCTCTACCCTCAACTCGCGCTGTAGCTTCACTTCTGGGTTGTTGCATCATGATCTCCTTAAGGTCTTCTCAGGTGAGGCCTTCCTCAAAACCATGACGCCTAACCTCTGACAAGTTTCACTAAACTAAACTGACAGGACTTAAATAATGTGTTAGATTACAGTAAATGGTGTGAAACTACATTTTCCGTGGTTCAGTTTTTAAAAGGGCGAAGACGAGAAGGCACTTATTTTAGAATTTATCTGACATTATTGTTGGTTCAATGTCAGATTATAAAAATGAGTTCCTTAGTTTAGGGCGTCACGGTGGTGCGGTGTGTAGCGCTGTCGCCGCTCAGCAAGGCGGTTCTGGGTTTGAGTCCCGCTCTGTGTGGAGTTTGCACGTTCTCCCCATGTCTGCGTAGGTTCTCTCCGGGTTCTCCGGCTTCCTCCCACCTCCAAAAACATGCGCTTCAGGTTGATTGGCTGAATGAGTTCCTTAGTTTAACCTCAGACTGAATAAGGAAAATAAAACTATGAGAAATTTAATATTGTATTGTGAAACATGAAACAAAGCTTCATGCATGTAATCAAAGACAAGTTCATCTCGGTTATGGCTATTCAGAGGAGTTTAAATCAATAAACTGGACCTGTAGAAAGTTTCTTCATGTCCAGTGGATTGATTTAAATGCCTTTGGATAATATGTTTTGTCTTTGTTGTTTCCTTTAGTTGATAAGGCCGTTTTGTCCTAAAAAAATACCCAAATGAATGTACTGTAGTGGACACTTGGGAGAGCTGTCTCACATCAAGTCAAGGTCACCAATGTGGAGGTTCGCAGGAACGAGGCAAGGATACGGGTGAGTTCAATGTATTTATTCACAAGTGCCCCTCAACCACCAACACAGTTCCTTTAAATACCCGCTTCCCCTATCACACCCCTTAACCCCGTGACGTCACACCTCCCTTGTGCCTGCCTGATGTGAGACAGCTTGGCCGGACTGCTATTGACTTCCTGGGACACCGTGTCTCGCCCCTGGGAGCCGTTCCCCTGCCTGCCAAGGTTGAGGCTGTTTCTGCCTTTCCTCAACCACGGACTGTTAGGGCCCTGCAGGAGTTCCTCGGCATGGTGAACTTAACCGGTTCATTCCCAGGGCGGCTCACCTCATGCGCCCACTGTACGAGGTGCTGAGAGGTCAAAAGGCCAGCGCACCTGTGGACTGGTTGCCAGAGAGGGTGCAGGCTTTTGAGGACGCCAAGGCTGCACTCGCCAATGCTGCCCTGCTGGCACACCCATCGGCTGCTGCTCCTGTGGCCCTGACGACGGATGCCTCAGATTCTGCGGTGGGGGCGGTCTGCGAGCAGTGGGTGAGAGGCGCATGGCAGCCCCTGGCCTTCTTCAGCTGGACGCTGAGGGACAGTGAGCGGCGGTACAGTACATTTGACAGGGAGCTGCTGGCTCTTTTCCTGGCTACACGTCACTTCAGGTTCCTGCTGGAGGGCCGCGAGTTCACCGCCTTTGTGGACCACAAGCCTCTCACCTTTGCCATGGCCAAGACTACTGAGCCGTGGTCTGCGAGGCAGCAGCGCCACCTCTCTGCAATTTCAGAATTTACAACTGACATTCGCTATGTGACAGGGAAGGATAACCTGGTTGCTGACTGCCTCTCCAGAGCACAGGTCACCTCTGTGCATTTGGGGGTGGACTACTCTGCCATGGCCGCTGACCAGCTCACAGATGGGGAGATCCAGGCATTCCGGTCGGCAGAAACTGGGCTGCGCCTGGAGGATGTGGCTTTTCAGGGCTGCGGGGCCACGCTTCTCTGTGACGTTTCCCTAGGGCAGCCCCGCCCCTTAGTCCCCTCCAGCTGGCGCCGCCAGGTTTTTGACTCTGTGCATGCCCTTTCACACCCGGGTGTTAAAGCTTCGGTAAAGCTGGTGGGGGCAAGGTTCATCTGGCCGGGCCTCCGGAAGGACGTCCGAGGATGGGCTGCTGCCTGTGTGCCCTGTCAGCGTGCCAAGGTGCACAAACACACTAAAGCACCTCTGGAGCCGTTTCTCATTCCTCAGAAACGGTTCGACCATGTCAACGTGGACCTGGTGGGTCCGCTTCCCCCATCTGGGGGTTTTACTCACCTCCTCACCATGGTAGACAGGACCACCAGGTGGCAGGAGGTGGTGCCCCTGTGTTCCACCACGACAGTGGATGTTGCCCGGGCGTTCATTTTTGCCTGGGTGGCCAGGTTTGGTACACCCTCTGACCTGACATCCGACCGGGGGCCGCAGTTTACCTCTGAGCTCTGGACGGCAGTAGCGGGGAGCTTGGGCGTGAAGCTACATCGCACCACAGCATACAACCCACAGGCCAATGGGCTGTGCGAGTGTTTTCACCGGTCCCTGAAGGCAGCGTTCCGAGCCGCACTCACAGACGCGAACTGGATTGATCGACTGCCATGGGTCTTGCTCGGCCTGCGTTCCGCTCCAAAGGAGGATCTGCGGGCTTCATCAGCGGAGTTGGTCTACGGCCAGCCGCTGAGGGTCCCTGGGGAGTTCCTGCCGGAGGTTTCACCCCCCGGGCCAGCAGTAGTTCCCCGGCCCGTGCCCCCTAATGCTGACCGCGTTTGTGTCCCTGTGCCTGTTCACCACTGTCTCCCCAGATCATACATCCCGAAGGACCTTCACGCTGCGGAATAGTCATTGTCCATCCAGCTAACTTTGAAGAACAATTCTAAAATTAAACATTTTCAGACACCTACTTAGTATGAATACCCCAACATATCATCTAAGTGCAACAAGCGTGAAAAAAATCTAAATGTGACAAGTTACCTACCTCTCTCCCGAGAACTGCCACCTTATCGTGGTGGGGGAGTCAGGGGCTTTTACGCTCCTGCTAGGGTCCCCCTTGGCAAACAAGGTCTGGATGACAGGCCAGACTAAGACCAGTAACAAAACCCCTATGGGGAGAAAAATATCACAGACATCACCCGGTATGGTGCAACTGGGGCCCCACCTTGAAGCCAGGCCCGGGGTTGGGGCTTGTATGCCAGTGCCCGGTGGCCGGGCCTCTGCCCACGGGGTTCAGCCCAAAAGGACGACATGGGCCCAACCTCCGGTGGACTCACCACCCACCGAGGAAACCATAGGGGACGGGTGCAGTGTGGATTGGGTGGTAGTCGTCAGCATGGGGCTGGACGACCCAATCCCCAGACAAAGAGTCTGGCTCTAGGGACATGGAATATCATCTCGCTGGGGAGAAAGGAGCCAAAGCTTGTGAGGGAGGTTGAGAGGTACTGACTAAATATAGTCAGGCTCACCTCCACCTACAGCTTGGACTCTGGAACCCAAACCCTTAAGAGGGGCTGGACTCTCCGTTTTTCTGGTGTTGTCCAAGGTGAGAGGCTGCGGGCTGGTGTGGGCTTGCTTGTAGCCCCACAGCTCAGCCGTCATATGTTGGAGTTCACCCCGGTGAACGAGAGGGTCGCGTCCCTGCGCCTTCGGGTTGGGGACAGGTATCTCACTGTCGTTTTGGCCTACAGGCCAAATGGCAGTGTGGAATACCCGGCCTTCTTGGAGTCCCTGGGAGGAGAACTGAATAGTGCTCCGACTGAGGACTCCATTGTTCACCTTGGGGACTTCAACGCTCACGTGGACAATGACAGTGAGACTTGGAAAGGGGTGATTGGGATGAACGGCCTCCCCGATCTGAACATGAGCGGTGTTCTGTTATTGGACTTCTGTGCTAGTTGCAGTTTGTCCATAACGAACACCTTGTTCAACCACAGGGATGTCCACAAGTGCACGTGGCATCAGGACACCCTAGGCCGGAGGTCGATGATCACCTTTGTTGTTGTATCATCAGACCTACAACCACGTGTGTTGGACACTCGGGTGAAGAGAAGGGCAGAGTTTTCAACCAATCACCACCTGGTGGTAAGTTGGATCTGCTGGCAGAGCAGGGGGCAGGACAGACCCGGCAGGCCCAGACGTGTTTTGAGAGTTTGTTGGGAACGTCGGGCAGAACCCTCTGTCAGTGAGGTCTTCAACTCCTACCTCCAGGAGATCTTCTCCCAGATCCCGCAGGAGGCTGGGGACATTGAGGACCATGTTCTCCGCCTCCATTGTCGACGCGGCTGCTCGGAGCTGTGGTTGCAAGGTTTCTGGTGCTGTAATCCGCAAACCCGGTGGTGAACACCGGAAGTAAGGGATGCCTTCAAGCTCTGGACCAGCTGGACCAGCTCTACACTCTCCATCGAGTGCTCGGGGGTTCATGGAAGTTTGCCCAACCAGTCCACATGTGTTTTGTGGATTTGGAGAAGGCATTTGATCATGTCCCTCGTGGTATCTTGTGGGGAGTGCTTCGGAAGTATGGGGTCCTTGGCCCTTTGCTGAGGGCTGTCCGGTCCCTGTATGACCGAAGCCAGAACTTGGTTCACATTGCCAGCATTAGGTCAGACCTGTTCCAGGTGCATGTTGGACTCCAGCAGGGCTGCCCTCTATCACCGGTTCTGTTCATAATCTTTATGGACAGAATTTCTACGTGTAGCCAGGATCCGGAGGGAGTTCGGTTCGGGGACCAAAGGATTTCATCTCTGCTTTTTGCAGACGATGTTGTCCTGTTGGCCTCATTAAACCTGGACCTTTAGCATGCACTGGGATGGTTTGCAGCTGAGTGTGACGCGAGTGGGATGAGGATCAGCACCTCTAAATCCAAGGCCATGGTTTTCCATCAGTAAAGGGTGGTGCGCCCTCTTCAGGTCGGTGGAGAGTCTTTGCCCCAAGTGGAGGAGTTTAAGTATCTTGGGTCTTGATCACGAGTGAGGGAAGGATGGAACGTGAGATTGACAGACGGATCGGTGCAGCTTCTGTGGTGATGCAATCACTGTATAGGTCTGTGGTGGTGATGACGGAGCTGAGTCGCAAGATGAAGCTCTGGATTTACCGGTCAATCTACGTTCCTACTCTCACCTATGGTCATGAGTTTGGGTCATGACCGAAAAGACAAGATCCCACCACCAGTCTGATGTTTTGGTATGGCTGTACTAGATCCTGTGTATGGCCACAGAGTGCCACACTTATTTATTTATGACTAAAGGCCTACCATGCTTGGGTACTGTTGTTAGTATTGTTATTATTATTATTAGGGTTGAGCTGGATACTCGTTTCATACGAGTATTGGGTACGGATAATGCATTTTGATGAGTACGAGTACGGACACGAATAAAGCACGTTAATACTCGTGATCGGACTGAAGGAAAATCAGCCGGACTGTTTTTACGCTCTGTGATTGGCCAGTCACACATACGTCCCGCCCCTCCCTACAGACTGCAGTTAGAGAGGAGTTTCCCTGTCCCACTCTCTGTCTCCGGTACACGCAGTTACTGATCTCTCTGTTCGTGGCTTCACTGTTGCTCACGTCCTTATTAGATTTTCTTCAGCTTGTCTCTATTTTGGTGTTTGGTTATGTGGTGAACTTTTTTGTTTTTTGTTGCACGTACGTGTGCATTTAACCACCGCCTCGGTGTTAAAGTCTTTTTTTTTTTTTTTTACCTGTTCTGAACTCTGTTCAAATTAACAATGTCTATAATTAATATTTTGCGCACACACGCACACACACACACACACACACACACACACACACACACACACACACACACATACACACACACACACACACACACACACACACACCATAATCAATATTGTTTAACTTTATGTGAAAAAAATGGCAATAGCATTTGGTACTAAAAATAAATTATTGAAAAAAAAAGTACTAGAAAAAATTAAAATGAAAAAGAAGAAAAAAATTTAAAAAGTTTTGTTGAGTATGACAATTCTTGTTCATGCATACTTTGTAGTTAATTACTTTTTTTATTGCATGCACTTCATTAATGCACTTTGTGTTTACTCGTTCTATATATAGTTCCTTTACTATTGTGATCAAAAAGCGTTGAATCTCAATTCTGAGGCTCTTTGGTAAATATTCATTCATAGAGTATTCATATTCTATGAATATTCATTCATGGTCTGACTCAGTTCCATTAAAAACTTGTTCTGTAAATACTTCTCTTACTTTTGTGATCAAAAACAGTCAGTCAGTCAGTCATTATCTTAACCCGCTTAGTCCGCTGACACGGGTCGTGGGGGAGCCGGTGCCTATCCCGGCAGTCTCAGGGCGTGAGGCGGGGGACACTCCGGGCACGACGCCAGTGTACCGCGGAGCCACACAGAGACAAACAACCACTCACACACACATTCACTCCTATGGTCAATTTGGGACCGGCCAATCAACCTAAAGCGCATGCTTTTGGAGGTGGGAGGAAGCCGGAGAACCCGGAGGGAACCCACGCTGACACGAGCATGCGAACTCCGCACAGAGCGGGACTCGAACCCGGGTCCGCTGTGTTGTGAGGCGACAGCGCTACCCACTGCGCCACCGTGCCGCCTGATCAAAAACATTTATTTGAATTTCAATTTTGAGGCTGTTCTGTAAATAGTTTTAAAATAAGCAAAAATACAGCAACTTGTGATCAATCCATATCAATTTTAGACTTAAAACAATATGGTGATTTAAGCCCCACCCATTTCCGGTCAAACCACACTCACTTCCGGTTTAAGCCCCGCCCATTCCGAATACAGATACGGATACAGATAATCTAGTTGGTTGAACAGATACAGATACAGATACAGATAAAGATAGTGGTGTACTCGCTCATCCCAAATTATTATTATTACTATTATTATTAGTATTAATATTAATATTTTTTCTGTTAATATTAATTCTTCTTCTTCTTCTTCTTCTTCTTCTTCTTCTTATTATTATTATTATTATTATTATTATTATTATTATTATTATTATTATTATGATTATTATCTTTTCCTGTCTTATTTTTCTCAATGCACATTTTCTGTATATTTTCTGTAATAATTCTGCTCTGCTACTGTGACGTCTAAATTTCCCAGTTTGGGATAAACAAAGTGAGTCAGTCAGTATGCCTGCCTGCCCTAGCTTAGCGCCTCAGCTAGTAGGCTCAGCTAGCTCTAGCCCTAGCGTAGTTTCACAGCTAGAAGGTCCCGCTAGAGCTAGTCCTAGCTGCCCCCCACCCTCAGCGGCCCCCGAGCTGCCAAGGAAACAGCATGGTTGGAAAACTGTGAGGAGGAGACGTAGGCAGAAGAAGCCTACTGGACACCACCATCCTCAAACTATTCCGGCCCCCTCCGTTTGTGTCTCAAACAAGTTTGCCCCCCTCAGTAGCGCCGACTGAGAAGCACACTCTGGTCATTGGCTCTTCCATTGTGAGACACGTTAATTTAGGACAGCCAGGGGCCACAGTTAGCTGCATCCCAGGGGCCAGAGCAGGTGACATTGAGGAAGAGTTAAAGTTAATAAGTAAAACTAAACAAGTTTCAAGTTTCAAGTTTATTTATTCTTATATAGCCCAGATTCACAAACAATGTCTCAAAGGGCTTTACAATCTGCACATGGACGATATCCCTCTGACATTTGTGCACTGCCAGCAGTACAACCCTCACATCGGATAAGGAACAACTCCCCCCAAAACCCTTTTAACAGGGGAAAAAATGGATGGGAGAAACCTCAGGAAGACTGCAGAGGAGGGACCCCTCTTCCAGGAGTGGACAGACGAAGCAATAGATATCACATGTACAGATTAACAACACAATAATAATTACAATAATAAATGTATGACAAAGGCACGCTGGACCATCCAGTAGAGCCTTTGCTACCTCTACCTTCACCTTACGCTGCATCTCCCTGTACTCCTGTCTACTCTCCTCAGTCCTCTCAGTGTCCCACTTCTTCTTAGCTAACCTCTTTCTCTGTATGCACTCCTGTACCTCCTCATTCCACTACCAAGTTTCCTTATCTACTTTCCTTCCAGATGACACACCAAATACTCTCCTACCTGTCTCCCTGATCACATTAGCTGTAGTTGTCCAATCATCTGGAAGCACCTCCTGACCACCCAGAGCCTGTCTTAACTCCTTCCTAAAAGTCATGCAACACCTTTTTTAGATGCCACCATTTCGTCTTCTGCTCTGCCTTTGCTCTCTTCATCTTCCTCACCACCAGAGTCATCCTGCACACCACCATCCTATGATGTTTGGCTACACTCTCACCTACCACTTCTTTGCAGTCACTGATCTCCTTCAGGTTACACCGTCTACACAAGATGTAGTCTACCTGTGTGCTCCTACCTCGACTCTTATAGGTCACCCTATGTTCCTGCCTCTTCTGGAAGAAAATATTCACAATAGCCATTTCCATCCTTTTTGCATAGTCAACTACCATCTGTCCTTCTGCATTCCTCTCCTGGATACCAAACCTGCCCATCACCTCCTCATCACCTCTGTTTCCTGCACCAACATGTCCATTGAAGTCTGCACCAATGACAACTCTCTCACTTCTAGGTATGCTCTGCATCACTTCATCAAAGTACAACCAGAATTTCTCCTTCTCCTCCAGCTCACATCCTACCTGTGGAGCATACCCACTAACAACATTGAACATCACACCTTCTATTTCTAGATTCAGACTCATCACTCAACTGACACTCTTTTTACCTCCAGGACATTCCTAACAAAATCCTCCTTCAAGATAAATCCTACTCCATTTCTCTTCCCATCTACACCATGATAGAACAACTTGAACCCTGCTCCTAAACTTCCAGCCTTGCTACCTTTCCACCTGGTCTCCTGGACACACAGTATGTCTACCTTCCTCATCTGCATCATGTCAACCAACTCTCTACCTTTTCCTGTCATAGTTCCAACATTCAACGTCCCTACTCTCAGTCCTATACTCTTGGTGCTTCTCTTCTCTCTCTTCGTGCGAACACACTTTCCTCCTCTCCTTCTTCGACCAACAGTAGTCCAATTTCCACTGGCACCGACCGCCATCGGTCAACAGCACCGATGACGGTTGTTAATCCGGGCCTCGACCGATCCGGTATGGAAGTCATAGGTTTGATTTGCATCTTTGATTTGGCAAAACTTTTACGCCAGATGCCCTTCCTGACGCAACCCTCTGTATTTATTCGGGCTTGGGACCGGCACAATAAGACACTGGCTTGTGTCCTCTTGTGGCTACATTTGCCCTAATTAACAATAACCCACAGAATAAAACCATCTTGACAAGATCAATCACTGATTCAGTAATAACCAAATTTAAAGAAACAATCCCCTCAGCCTTAGAGTCACTATGCTCATGCTCCCCTGACCCCTATTCCAGTAATGGCCAAAATATTGAATTTCTCACACACAGTGTGGCTAACATCCTAAAAACAACTCTAGATGGCATAGCCCCGTTAAAAAGAAAAATTAAAAAACAGGAAAGGTCAGCCCCGTGGTTTAACTCGTCAGTCCGCGACCTTAAACAACGTTCCGCAGACTGGAGAGAATCTGGTGATCAACAAAAACTGATCTACCTTATTCAACGTGGAAAGACAGCTGTACGTCATATAAGAAGGCTCTCGGTAGAAATAGAAATACTTACTACTCTACATTGATAGGGGAAAATAAAAACAACCCTCGGTTTCTTTTCAGCACTGTAGCCAGGCTGACTAAGAAACACAACAGTATCGAGCCTACCATTCCTTTAAATCTGAAATGTGATGACTTTCTTAGGTTTTTCCAAATCAAAATTACAAATTTTAGAGATGAAATCCATGAGGAGAGCAAGGACTCTTACATCCGCCTGTTCTTCCTGGATTTCACCTCGGCATTTAACACCATCATCCCCCAGACCCTGGTGCAGAAACTGACAGAGCTGGGACTGTCTGCCACCACAGGGAACTGGGTCCTGGACTTCCTGGCAGACAGATCACAGACTGTCAGGATAAACAACACGGTCTCCTCCCCCATCACCCTCAGCACAGGCTCCCCACAGGGCTGCATGCTCAGCCCCCTCCTGTTCACCCGACTGACGTATGACTACTTAGCGAAACACCCGAGCTGTCATATAGTAAAGTTTGCAGACGACACAGTAGTGGTGGGACGCATCCGGAACAACGATGAGTCCAAATACAGAGAGGAGGTGGAGCACCTGGTGCACTGGTGCAGACGCAACAACCTCTGCATCAACGTGGGGAAGACCAAGGAGATGGTGGTGGACTTCAGGAGGAAAAGACACTCCCCTCCCCCCCTGCACATCAGAGGAGCAGCTGTGGAGGTGGTCTCCAGCGACAGGTACTTGGGGGTTCATCTCACTGAGGACCTCACCTGGAGCTGTAACACCTCCTACCTGCTCAGGAAGGCCCACCAACAGCTCTACTTCCTCAAGAAGCTGAGGCGTACTGGACTGGGGGGTCCCGTCCTGAAGGCCTTCTACAGGGGTGCGGTGGAGAGCATCCTCACCACCAGCATCACTGTGTGGCACGGTAGCTGCTCTGCAGCAGACAGGAAAGCTCTGCATAGGGTGGTGAAGGCTGCACAGAGGACTGTAGAGGGTGACCTACCTACCACCAGAGAAATCTACATTAGTAGGTGTAGAAGGAGGGCCACCCACATCATGACAGACCCCACCCACCCCGCACATAGTCTATTCAAACCCCTTCCCTCAGGCAGGAGACTCCGGAGACTCCGGAGCAGGACCACCAGGACCACCAGGCTGAGGAACAGCTTCTTCCCAGAGGCTGTTAGACAGCTGAACTCCTGTGGTACTCTGTAGTCAGCCTCACGACGCCCGTGTGTCACCACAGACACATGGGGATTCAGTGCAATATGGTGCTTCTTCAAGTGCAATATATGAAGCACCTACACACTTGAGCTGCTGCGTTGTTATTGTTGTTGTTGTGAACTAAATCCTGCTGTCCAGACACTTTTAACTTCAACTTATATATCTTACATCGTAACTTTTCTTTGTTCTCTTTTGTTCTTTAATTTACATTTTTAACTTTTTGTTTTTCTCCAGTTTTTCTTAACTTATTTATCTTATTAATTGACCGGGCTTACTGGGACCTTCACAGACATATTTCGTGCTGTCAACTGTGGAAACGTGTGTCAGTATGACAAATAAAGACTCTGATTCTCTGATTCTGAGATAGCAGAGGAATCGACTAATTCTGGCAATACCCTGGAGTGTTTTCAGCAAATGGAACTCTTCGATTTAAATTCTCTAATTTCCTCTGCTAAACCCACCACCTGTCTTCTAGACAAAATTCCAAGTACGCTCCTCAAAGATTAATAAATAATAAATAATAATAATAAATTAATTAATAAATAAACCTGTACTATCCATAATCCATCCATCCATCCATCCATCCATCCATCCATTCTCTACCGCTTATCCGGGGTCGGGTCGCGGGGGCAGCAGCTTGAGCAGGGAAGCCCAGACTTCCCTCTCCCTAGCCACTTCGTCCAGCTCCTCCGGGAGAATCCCAAGACGTTCCCAGGCCAGCCGGGAGACATAGTCTCTCCAGCGTGTCCTGGGTCGTCCCCGGGGCCTCCTCCCGGTAGGACGTGCCCGGAACACCTCACCAGGGAGGCGTCCAGGAGGCATCCTGACCAGATGCCCGAGCCACCTCATCTGGCTCCTCTCGATGCGGAGGAGCAGCGGCTCGACTCTGAGTCCCTCCCGGATGACCGAACTTCTCACCCTATCTCTAAGGGAGAGCCCAGACACCCTGCGGAGGAAACTATCCATAATCAATCCTTAAAAATAGGTTATGTACCGCAATCTTTCAAAGTGGCTGTGATCAAGCTCCTCCTTCAGAAACCAAACCTAGATGCTGGCATCCTCTCAAACTACAGACCGATCTCTAGCCTGCCATTCTTGTCTAAGATCCTAGAGAACGTAGTGGCCAAACAGCTAAATGACTACCTGTTAGAGAACAATCTGTTAGAGGATTTTCAGTCAGGTTTTAGAACAAACTACAGTACGGAGACTGCACTGCTAAAAGTCACAAATGACCTTTTAACAGCGTCAGATAAAGGTCTTCTATCTGTTCTAGTCTTGTTAGACCTGAGTGCAGCATTCGATACTGTTGACCATAATATTCTTTTAAGGAGATTGGAAGAGGAAGTTGGGATTAGAAACTCAGCACTAGACTGGTTTAGGTCATATCTATCCAACAGATTTCAGTTTGTCTATGTCAGTAATAAATGTTCAGATCGAGGGACTCTCACCTGTGGAGTACCTCAAGGATCTGTTCTGGGGCCAATTCTGTTTAATCTGTATATGTTACCATTGGGAAATATTATAAGGAAACATAACATTAATTTTCATTGTTATGCTGACGATACTCAATTATATCTATCAATTAAAACAAATGAATCTGATCAGCTAAGTAAATTAGAAACCTGCCTCAGGGATATTAAGTCCTGGATGCTTCACAATTTCTTGATGTTGAACAGTAACAAAACTGAAGTCATTATTGGGCCAAAGCATCTTAGAGATGATTTCTCTAACATTGTAATTCACTCAGATATCATTGCTCTGTCCTCCACCAATGAAGTCAGGAACCTGGGAGTGATTTTTGATAAAGATCTGTCCTTTGATTCTCATATCTAGTCTGTATCCCAGACAGCCTTCTGTCACTTGTGAAATATTACTAAAGTTAGAAGTTTGTTATCCTTTAAAGACAGAGAGAAAATCATTCATGTCTTTGTTACTTCTAGATTGGATTACAATTCCTTATTATGGTCTGTTCTAGCTCCTCTATTAGGACTCTACAGTTAGTTCAGAATCAGCTGCCCACTGACTGACTGGACTGGGAGGAGAGAACACATCTCTCCTGTCCTAGAGTCACTTCATTGGCTCCAGATTAATTATAGAATACAATTCAAACTCCTTATGATCACATTTAAAGCTCTCCACTGTAAGGCTCTGTCTGACACTGAAGATCTTATTGAAGTGTATCACCCCCCCAGGACCCTTCGATCAGAGGATTCAGGATTTCTGGCGACCCGTCGGGTTTTTAAGAGTAGAACAGGAGGCAGAAGCTTCAGCTATCTGGCCCCTTTACTCTGGAACCATTTCCCAGCCTCGGACTGGGGGGGCAGACTCCCTTAGCTTATTTAAGACTAGACTAAAAACCCTCCTCTTTGATAGAGCCTACAATTAGAAATAACACCCCCCCACTAGATATGCTGCTATAGGCCCAGGCTGCTGAGGGTATTTTTCTCCGTCTCTCCCGTTAGAAACTCTGGAGCTTCTGTCACTTCTTTCTTTATCTTTCTCTGCTCCTAGAAGTTATCACTACTGTCAAATCACACTCTTTGTCTGCACGATACTGCTGCTGTCTCTGTGCCTCTGTTCCACAGGTGGAGAACACGGATGGAAGACAGGATACCAAAAGGCCTGGAAACCCCCCCCCCCTGAATTCAGCAACAGATCACTATGGACGTTAAAATCAAACTGCCACTCTCTCTCTCTCTCTCTCTCTCTCTCTGTCTCTTTTCCTTGACCTATCTCTGTCCCCAATGTATTCCTTTTTCCCAACCAACCGGTCAAGGCGGATGACCGCCCTCCAGAGCCTGGGTCCTGCCCGGAGTTTCTTCCTCAATGAGGGAGTTTTTCCCCGCCACCGTTGCTTATGCTGCCCTGGGGGGCATTGTTGGCATTCTATCTGTAAAGCGCTTTGAAATGTCTTCAGATATGATTTAGCGCTATATAAATAAAAGTTGATTGATTGATTGATTGATTGATTTAACTGATTAAAAATGATTATTATGTTATTTATTTTTTGAGAGAGACCTCGTCAAATTTGAAATTAATTAATTTCCAGTCCAACATCTGGTGAACTCCTTTTTCACAGCCTCGAGGTAGATGTCAGAAAAACAAAGACTTGCTTGTCTTCACTTGCCCCTGGGTACAGGGTAATTGTCAGGTTTGGGGTGATGTCATGACACAAACTCTTTGGCACATTAAACACAATAACAAGTTTGCCCAAGTGTGTGTTACACTCCAGCGAATATTGTTATTCACAGGTGGTTCAAATCAAAACACTTTGTACTCATGTGGAAGTCCCTAAAGTACAAGTTCACAAACTAGTCAGCAGCCGTAAACACACACACGCACGCACGCACGCACGCACGCACGCACGCACGCACGCACGCATGCACGCACGCACGCACACTCTTCTGGTATATGTCACAAATAAGTAATTGTATTTGGGCCTTTATTGTATTTATTGAAGCTTTTAGTTTAAAATAATGTCTAGTTATGAGAAACTTGAGTTGTTCTAAGGTTTATCAACACTGACAGATGGAAGTGTTTTATATGCAGACTTAGTCTAATTCTCCAAAGCTTTCATTAAGATTATTATATGTCATGCCAGTTATTGACCCACACTTACATCTGTATTTCTGTCAGTCACTCAATTTGCCGCTATCTACATGCATTTGGTGTGACTGTTTGACACTTAAATCCCTTTACACAGTATGATTATGAATATTAAAGGAAAATAAATAACAAACCATTGATACATTTTGAATAGCTTTTCTTTGGTAGTTTTAAATATTAAGGCCTGTAGTGATTCAGATTTTTCAATTTCATAAACTTTACTGTACCTTTCTCACCTTTGTGGGTTACTTATGTATGTCTGTTTGTGTGTATGTATAGAAGATAAAATGTTTCCTAAAATACGCTACAATATAGTGTCTCTTATTTTTACTGTGTTTTGTTTTGAGTAATAACTGGGCAAACAGTCAGGATGATTTTCCTTCAGTCCGATCACGTGTATTAACAGGTTTTATTTGTATCATACTCGTACTAGTCAAAAATGCGTTATCCGTACTCGGATGAAACGAGTTTCTGGCTCAACCCTAATATGTATGCATTTGTACTGTATAATTTAGTGTGTAGACTACCAATTTAAATCTTACATGACAGAAGCAAGAAACAAGACTAACTGAGAAGTTAGAACTGTGGGTCTGGTTTCTGTCAGGCTGTAATTAAAGGCAAACCCATCTGCTGTTTCTCTTTTGTCCCCTGTAATGCTGGAGAGATCAACAACTCTAGCAGTGAGTGGAAGCCTTTCTAACAGTAACTGATATTTTAACAAAAGTCAATGCTATATTGGTATCTCACCTACATATCAACATTGATCCTTTTCCTGTGGTCTCAGCTTGAGTATGTGTTCTGTTCAGATTCTCCCGAGTGTTCACGGTGTTCATTGGAATTAGGGTCAGGGTTAGGGTTAAATGAAGGTCACAGCCAGTGTGTTCATCGGGTGATCGAATTCCTATCTTACAGCCAGAGCATGTGGACCCCGCATCGACGGTCTTGTTGTTTGGAACATGTTTGACTCTACTGGTGTCATGTATCTTCTTTTGTTTTCGTCACACATTTCTGGTCAAAGCCAGTCACTCTGAACTAAGCCTTTTGCTGCTCCTCTCTTTGACTCTGTTTCCTGTGTCCTCTGATCTTCATAGGCCAGCCCTCTGAATGGTCCTAATGTTGAGACAGACAGAGATTGGCATCACTTTTGCTAAGCAAAAACCATAGTGGTGGTGATTGCTTTTAAGGCCAAAGGGCCAGTAAAGACAGTTCCACAGTGTTCTTCCCCATGTCAAAGAACAACAGCTCTCAGCAGGTACAATAATTGCAGGTTTTAGTTTGTGCACTCTGGTTACACCTTGCTTCACAGTTTCCCCACAAAAATACTACTCATGCCACAGAACGGATTATTCTTGAGTGTGATTTAGGTTCCCCCCTGGGGCTATGTTGGGGTAATATGGTTTGTTTAATCCTTGATTTTCTGGTTTTCTACGCTGCCTGATCATTTCAGTGAAGCCAATCTTATCACCTTCAGCATGTTAATATTCTGTGCTGTCTGGATCACTTTCATCCCAGCATATATCAGCTTTCCAGGAAAATTCATTGTGGCTGTAGAAATATTTGCTATTCTGGCCTGTAGTTTTGGGTTACTTTTCTGTATTTTTGCTCCAAAATGTTATATTTTACTGTTTAATCAAGATAAAAATACCAAGAAACATATGATGGGGAGAACCCTTTAAAATCAGTAACAATTGTACATTTATTAAAAACTTTGAAATGAGCAAAAGGGTTCAGACAATAGCAAAGATCCTTGGACTCCTTGAAATGACTGTTACTACTTTCTTCATTATTTACATTATTTTATTGTTGAAATGTATTTATTTGGAAACAATGAAATAATGTCCCTTCAAATTGTGCTGATGAACAGAATGAATTTGTTATTTGTTTGTTTTTTTATGTCAGAGCAGTTTTGTCACATTATTGAAACAGTAAATATATTTTAGTATTTTAGCATTCTTGACACCTAGATGTTCAGTCCATCTGTCTGTCCATCAATCAAATTAGAATTCCAAGATCTGATTTGGAGTTCATTTGAGAGAGCATCAGGGATTCATTCTGGGTATTTTGGATCAACTGACCTTGGCACGGATTCCATTCATTTTTCTTTAAAATTATTAAATTCAATTGAAATTGAAATTTTTTAAATAGAAAACAATTATTTCATTGTCTTCTCCTTCTTTTCCTATCAGCTTTTCCCTTCAGGGGTCACCACAGCAAATCGGTTGCCTCCATCTAACCCCGTCTTCTTCATCCTCTTCTCTCACACCAACTACCTTCATGTCCTCTTTCACTACATCCATAAACCTCCTCTTTGGTCTTCCTCTAGGCCTCCTGCCTGGCAGTTCAAAACTCAGCATCCTTCTACCAATATATTCACTATCTCTCCTCTGGACATGTCCAAACCATCTCAGTCTGGCCTCTCTGACTTTATCTCCAAAACCTCTAACATGTGCTGTCCCTCTGATGTACTCATTCCTGATCCTATCCTTCCTGGTCACTCCCAGAGAGAACCTCAGCATCTTCATCTCTGCTACCTCCAGCTCTGTCTCCTGTCTTTTCCTCAGTGACACTGTCTCTAGACCAAACAACATCGCTGGTCTCACCACAGTTTTGTACACCTTTCCTTTCATTTTAGCTGAAACTCTTCTATCACACATCACACCTGACACTTTCCTCCACCTGTTCCATCCTGCCTGGACACGCTTCTTCACCTCTTTTCCACACTCTCCATTGCTCTGGACTGTTGACCCTAAGTACTTCAAATCCTCCACCTTCTTGATCTCTTCTCCCTGTAACCTCACTCTTCCACTTGGGTCCCTCTCATTCACACACATGTACTCTGTCTTACTGCGGCTAACCTTCATTCCTCTCCTTTCCAGGACAAACCTCCACCTCTCTAGCTTCTCCTCCACCTCTTCCCTGCTCTCACTGCAGATCACAATGTCATCTGCAAACATCATAGTCCATGGAGATTCCTGTCTAACCTCGTCTGTCAGCCTGTCCATCACCATAGCGAACAAGAAGGGGCTCAGAGCTGATCCCTGATGCAGTCCCACCTCCACCTTGAACTCCTCTGTCACACCTACAGCACACCTCACCACTGTCTTACAGTCCTCATACATGTCCTGCACCGCTCTAACATACTCCTCTGCCACTCCAGACTTCCTCATACAATACCACAGTTCCTCTCTGGGCACCCTGTCATAAGCTTTCTCCAGATCTACAAAAACACAATGCAGCTCCCTCTGGCCTTCTCTGTACTTCTCTATCAACATCCTCAAAGCAAATACTGCATCTGTAGTACTCTTTTTTGGCATGAAACCATACTGCTGCTCACAAATGTTCACTTCTGCCCTTCGTCTAGCTTCCACTACTCTTTCCCATAACTTCATTGTATGGCTCATCAGCTTTATTCCTCTGTAGTTGGCACAACTCTGCACATCTCCCTTGTTCTTAAAAATGGGCTCCAGCACACTTCTCCTCCATTCCTCAGGCATCTTCTCACTATCTAAGATCCTGTTGAACAACCCAGTCAGAAACTCTACTGCCACCTCTCCGAGACACTTCCAAACCTCTACAGGTATATCATCAGGACCGACTGCCTTTCCACTCTTCATCCTCTTCAATGCCCTCCTCACTTCACCCTGACTAATCTTTGCTACTTCCTGGTCCACAACAGTCACCTCTTCTAGTCTTTGTTCTCTCTCATTTTCCTCGTTCATCAACTCTTCAAAGTACTCTTTCCATCTTCCCATCACACTACTGGCACCTGTCAATAGACTTCCATCCCTATCCTTAATCACCCTAACCTGCTGCACGTCCTTCCCGTCTCTCTGTCTTGCCAACTGGTATAGATCAGTCTCTCCCTCCTTACTGTCCAACCTAGCATACAAGTCATCATAAGCCCCTTGTTTGGCCTTTGCTACCTCTACCTTCACCTTACGCTGGATCTCCCTGTACTCCTGTCTACTCTCCTCAGTCCTCTCAGTGTCCCACTTCTTCTTAGCTAACCTCTTTCTCTGTATACACTCCTGTACCTCCTCATTCCACCACCAAGTCTCCTTATCTACTTTCCTTCCAGATGACACACCAAATACTCTCCTACCTGTCTCCCTGATCACATTAGCTGTAGTTGTCCAGTCATCTGGAAGCACCTCCTGACCACCCAGAGCCTGTCGTAACTCCTTCCTAAAAGTCATGCAACACTCTTCCTTTTTCAGCTTCCACCATTTTGTCTTCTGCTCTGCCTTTGCCCTCTTCATCCTCCTCACCACCAGAGTCATCCTACACACCACCATTCTATGCTGTTTGGCTGCACTCTCACCTACCACTACTTTGCAGAGGGTTGTGAAGGCTGCACAGAGGACTGTAGGGGGTGGCCTACCTACCACCACAGAAATCTACACGAGTAGGTGTAGAAGGAGGGCCACCCACATCATGACAGACCCCACCCACCCAGCACACAGTCTATTCCAACCCCTCCCTTCAGGCAGGAGACTACGGAGCATCTGGAGTAGGACCACCAGGCTGAGGAACAGCTTCTTTCCAGAGGCTGTTAGACAGCTGAACTCCTGTGGTGCTCTGTAGTCACCCTCACGACGCCCCATGTGTCACCACAGATACATGGGGATTCAGTGCAATACGGTGCTTCTTCAAGTGCAATATATGGAGCACCTACACACTTGAGCTGCTGCGTTGTTGTTGTGAACTACAATCTGCTGTCCAGACACTTTAAACTTCAACTATATATCTTACATCTGAACTTTTCTTTGTTCTCTTTTCTTATTTATCTTACATTTTTAACTTTTTGTTTTTCTCTAGGTTTTCTTAACTTATTTATCTTGCATTTTTTAAACTTTTTTATCTAGTTTCTCTTAACTTATTTATCTTATTTATCGACCGGGCTTACTGGGACCTCCAGAGACATATTTCGTGCTGTCAACTGTGGAAACGTGTGTCAGTATGACAAATAAAGACTCTAATTCTCCGACTCTGATTCTCTGATTTGCAGTCACTGATCTTCTTCAGGTTACACCGTCTACACAAGATGTAGTCTACCTGTGTGCTCCTACCTCCACTCTTATAGGTCACCCTGTGTTCTTGCCTCTTCTGGAAGAAAGTACTCACTATAGCCATTTCCATCCTTTTTGCAAAGTCAACCACCATCTGTCCTTCTGCATTCCTCTCCTGGATACCAAACCTGGCCATCACTTCCTCATCACCTCTGTCTCCTGCACCAACATGTCCATTGAAGTTTGCACCAATGACAACTCTCTCACTTCTAGGTATGCTCTGCATCACTTCATCAAAGTCCAGCCAGAATTTCTCCTTCTCCTCCAGCTCACATCCTACCTGTGGGGCATACCCACTAACAACATTGAACATCACACCTTCTATTTCTAGCTTCAGACTCATCACTCTATATGACATTCTTTTTACCTCCAGGACATTCCTAACAAACTCCTCCTTCAAGATAACTCCTACTCCATTTCTCTTCCCATCTACACCATGATAGAACAACTTGAACCCTGCTCCTAAACTTCCAGCCTTGCTACCTTTCCACCTGGTCTCCTGGACACACAGTATGTCTACCTTCCTCCTCTGCATCATGTCAACCAGTAGTTCCAACATTCAACGTCCCTACTCTCAGTCCTATACTCTTGGCGTTCCTCTTCTCTCTCTTCCTACGAACACACTTTCCTCCTCTCTTTCTTTGACGAACAATAGTCCAATTTCCACTGGCACCCTGTAGGTGAACAGCACCGATGGCGGTCGTTGTTAACCCAGACCTCGACCGATCCTGTATGGAAGTCATAGGTTTGATTTGCATGTTTGATTTGGCAAAAGTTTTACCTTGGATGCCCTTCCTGACACAACCCTCTGTATGTATCCGGCCGTGGGACCGACAAAATAAGACACTGGCTTGTGTCCTCTTACGGCTACATCACTATTCAGACACACACTACACTGAATAAATAAATTGTGACACTTATGCCAGTACAGAACACATCCAATTGCTGATCCCCAAAAGCTTTTGGAAAATGATTTCCTGTGGAAAACATAAGAGTAGAAAGTCTGAAAACTGATAAGTAAATGTTTAAGCTGACTATCTTCTGTGAAAAAAGTCTGATTCCTTCTTTGGAGATCATGACATTGTATCTTTTACTTTGAGTCTTCCTGTTGGATCTATAAAATGAGGGGGATTTTCTCCACGTGACACTGACCTGTAGTGTAACAAATAAAATGTGAAGTAAATTATGACACAATTGACTTGGAATTGATTTTTTCAAAAGACTATGAAACCATAGTATTTTAATAGAATTTCAAATGTATTGTAATCACATTTGATTATCTAAACAACCTACTAATGTGTCTATCATTTCCATGTGATATCAAATAAAACACAGCCAAGGTGCACTGGTAAAAAAGTTAAAAGTAAGTTAAAAGTAAGTTAAAAAAGGGCACAATTCTCAACAGGCCTTAACAAATGACATCAATGTCCAATGGGCGTTCCCATTACAGGAAGATGAGTTGTTGTCTTAAAACCTATATAAATAATGAAAACACAAATGTAGACAATTGAGAGATGGAGATCTCATTTGTAATTGTTGGTTTGCTCATGTTTGATTTGTTTTATGGAGATGGTCTCAAACAAAAGGCTAGATTTACTGGGGGTATTGTTAATGGAATTAACAATCAGGCCTCAATTGTAAAATGTAAACCTCAAAGTACCGCTCGCCTGCCCACATTCTCTATGGATGGAGACTTCGTTATTGGGGGTGTTTTCTCTACGCACGTCTTTAAACACTACTTGAAATATAACTACACCACTGAACCTGAGCCAGTGAGATGCACAGGGAGGTCTGTCAGGAGAAGTGATTGTTGAGAGAGTATCAGAGTGTGTTACTGAAATGCTTTTATTTGTGTGACATTTGCTTGTCATTAACTGTGGCTGCCTTAGTTACAAGATAAATATCTGTCATCACCCATGATATTAAATTGCAAATCTCTTTCTTATGTTACCTGCTTAAATAGTGCATCATCATCATTGTCGTACGCATGTTTGACAATTGAGTTTCTGTCTCCAGCATTGACTACCGTCAACTGCGCTTCTCACAGGCTATGATCTTTGCCATTGAGGAGATTAACAACAGCACCGAGCTCCTGCCCGGTGTCAAACTGGGTTATCAGATCCATGACTCCTGCTTCTCTGTGCCAGTAATAGTGCATGTGGCATTTCAGCTTTCAAATGGCCTGGATCAAGCATTTCACACTGGTGATAACTGCTCTCAGTCTGGTATGGTGGTGGGAGTTGTGGGTGAATCTGGATCCACGCGATCTATGATCATGTCACGCATTATCGGGTCCTTTGACATTCCTCAAGTAAGCATTTGAATTTCTGACAAACTGTCTTTAATAGAAATGAGTACTGATTCATGTGCATGCCATGTTCAATAATCACATTTATGTTTTCACTTAGGTGAGTTATTTTGCCACTTGTGCATGTCTGTCTGATAAGATGCAGTACCCTAATTTCTTCAGAACTGTACCAAGTGACCAGTTCCAGGCTGATGCACTGGCCAAGCTTGTAAAACATTTTGGCTGGACTTGGATAGGTGCAGTCCGATCAGATACAGACTATGGCAACAATGGTATGGCATCTTTCCTGCTCACGGCACAGAAGGAGGGAATCTGTGTGGAATACTCTGTGTCTTTCAATCCAACAAACCCACGCAGCAAGATCCAGAGAGTAGCTGATGTCATCCGGAGGTGTCCATATCACAGATTGTGTCAAAGTGTGACAAAGTGTGTCACTTGTTATAATGCCTGTGAATGTCTTCCACAGATCAACAGCTCGCGTTGTTGTGGCATTTATCGCCTCTTCCGAACTGACACTCCTTCTGGAGGAGCTGTCACGTGAGGCTTCTCCACCCCGCCAATGGGTAGGAACTGAGGCTTGGGTCACCAACCGAGACATGCTGAAGTACGGATTCTGTGCTGGAGCTATTGGATTTGGCACTGAGCAATCAGTCATCCCTGGATTTAGAGACTTCCTGCTGGATCTCTCTCCCACAAAAGCGGCCTCTTCCCCAATGCTCACTGAGTTCTGGGAGGTTGTATTCAACTGCAGGCTGGGAACATGTGAGAGAGCTGTTTCTGTTGTTGTAAAAAGTCCACCAGTAATTAAGAAGTAAAACCCACTTTTCTGTAGATTTATTTGTGGATTTTGTTTTTTATGAAATTATGTCTGGTAAAATATTTTAAACTTCTTTTATTGTTATTTAAATTATGATATATATGGTTTTAATGTAGAGCTAAAAACGTTCTGTCCAGTTACTGCCACAGGTGAGAGAATGTGTGATGGAACTGAAGACATGCAGACTCTCCAGAACCCATACACCGACACATCTCAACTTCGAATCACTAACATGGTCTATAAGGCAGTTTATGCATTAGCACATGCCCTTCATAACACATTGTGCCCGGACACAAATTCCTCAACTCACTGCGACAAATACAGCAAGATATCAACAAAGGAGGTTTGTTAAAATTATAAAAAAGCCACAAACACATTCCAATTTTAGAACTATAATATATATAATACATACATTCAATTCATTTTCTAATACTTAACTTCTCCTCATAGGTCCTTAATCAGTTGAAGAAAGTGAAGTTTAACCTAAATGGTTATGACGTGTCATTTGATGCTAATGGGGATCCCGTGGCCAAGTATGAGCTGGTCAATTGGCAGAAAAGTCACAGGGGCAGCATTGAGATTGTGACAGTGGGACATTATGATGGGTCATTGCCAGCGGGTCAGGAGTTCCAAATTAATACAAAGCTCATGTTCATGGAGGGTGTCACGAAAGTAAGGAGCTTCAAGCATATTCAAACGGATGTTTTGAAGGTCTCAAAGATGTAATTTTCCACTGTTAGAAGTTTATACTGACTGTGAAGAGAATCATTCCAAATGTTATTGTAAATTTTTTTGTCTTTTAGCACATTTTATTTTCATCTTACTTTTGGAAGATATGTTTAAGAATAGAAAAACGTGTTCATTTGGTCCCTCTATAGCTACGTTGCATTACTTTCAAATACTATAGACCTTTATAACCAGTACAAAGAATTACAAATATTACAAGGATACAAGACTATTACACGATAAATTTTGACAAATAGCTTGAATTGCAATTTTTATTATTTGTTAAATAATTATTGATTGTAATGAAATATTGACTCTTCTTGACTTTGCATTCATGTACCAGGTTCCGAAGTCAGTGTGTAGTGACAGATGTCGCCCAGGAACCCGTAAAGTGCTTCAAAAAGGAAAACCCATCTGCTGCTATGATTGTGTGCGATGTCCTGATGGAGAGATTAGCAATTCTACAGGTGATTTAGTTTCTACTTCATAAATACTACATGACATATATGGGTAGTAATTTTCATTTGTAATTTATTGTCTTGTTTTTTAGATTCTCTTGATTGTACCCCTTGCTCTCATGAATTCTGGCCCAATGCAGAGAGCTACACTTGTCTACCCAAGCCTGTTGAATTTCTTTCCTATGATGAGGTCCTAGGAATCATTCTGGCAGCGTTCTCAGTTGGTGGTGCCTGTCTCACCATCATGACTGCAGTTCTGTTCTATCAAAATAGAACATCCCCAATTGTCAAGGCCAACAACTCTGAGCTGAGCTTCCTGCTGCTCTTCTCTTTGACTCTGTGTTTCCTGAGTTCATTAACTTTCATTGGAGCACCCTCTGACTGGTCCTGCATGCTGCGACACACAGCCTTTGCAATCACCTTTGTCCTCTGCATGTCTTGTATTTTAGGCAAAACAATTGTAGTATTAATGGCCTTCAAGGCCACCCTCCCAGGCAGTAATGTCATGAAATGGTTTGGTCCGCTGCAGCAAAGAATAACTGTAGCCTGCATAACATTTATACAGGTATTAATATGTACCATTTGGTTGGTTGTTAGTCCCCCGTTTCCAATCAAGAACTTAACTGTATATAAGAAAAGAATCATTCTGGAATGTGCTTTGGGCTCAGCCGTTGGGTTCTGGGGTGTACTCGGGTACATTGGGCTACTCGCTGTCTTTTGCTTAGTGCTTGCTATTCTAGCTCGGAAACTGCCTGATAGTTTTAATGAAGCCAAGCTCATCACCTTCAGCATGTTGATATTCTGTGCAGTCTGGATCACCTTTATCCCAGCGTACGTCAGCTCTCCTGGGAAATTTACTGTGGCTGTAGAGATATTTGCCATTCTGGCCTCCAGTTTTGGACTGATATTCTGTATATTTGCTCCAAAGTGTTTCATCATATTATTTAAACCGGACAAAAACACAAGGAAACAGTTTTTGAACAAAAATAAATCCCAACACATCTAAGGGGCCTTTTTTGTCAAAACACATGACTGTAAATTGAATGCACAGTTTTTTTGTTTTTTTTTCATGCACACTTATTTTATCTATTTGCTGGTGGTTAAGTGTTTCTATTCGTGCAAGAGAGGGAGTGTTGTCTTAAATCTTTATCTATTCTGCTTCTAAAAATCAACTTTTTTTCTTCTTGATCTAGTAATTGTGTATGGAATGTGTTTCTCTCAGTGTGTTGGGAACATAGAGAGAGACACAGTAGGGTCATTCAATCCAAAGTGTTCAGCCTTCAGCTAGAAATAAAAAAAGACACCTTCTATCTCAGAGAAGAGGCCAAAACAGACAAACAGCATTTGGTCTGAGCTAGCAAGCAAGCTCTCTTCCAAGCTGCACAAAACAAACTTTCAAAAGACGAGTCGGAAATGGCAAAGTTTTGAGTGACACTATGGGTCATGTTGGAGCACTTTGAAGTGACTCAGGATGTGATGGCAAAGTAGTGTTAAAAATGTATGGTTGTCATCACGACAGAGAACAACAATTGCTAACCTGTACATTGTATTGGAAAATCATTTTCTAGGGAGAGAATAGAAAGTCTGGAAGCTGACAAGGACATTTTCAAGTTTACTATCTTGTTATGTAAGGAGCCTGTCAATAATGTAAGTCAAATAATGTGTGAAACAATTAAATTTGAGTGTGATATAACCTCAACATAGTGTAACTGGTAGGGATGAGCGAGTACACCACTATCTGTATCTGTATCTGTTCAACCAACTAGATTATCTGTATCCGTGTCTGTACTCGGACTGGGCGGGGCTTAAACCGGAAGTGGATGTGGTTTGACCAGAAATGGGTGGGGCTTAAATCGCTACATTATTTAAGTCTAAAATTGATATGGATTGATCACAAGTTGCTATATTTATTGTTTATTTTAAAACTATTTACAGAACAGCCTCAACATTGAGATTCAAATCAATGATTTTGATCACAAAAGGAAGAGAACTATTTACAGAACAAGTTTTTTTTGGAACTGAGTCAGAACATGAATATTCTTACGTCTATGAATGAATATTTACCGAAGAGCCTCAGAACTGAGATTCAACGCTTTTGACCACAATAGTAAAGGAACTATATAGAACGAGTAAACACAAAATGCATTAAAGGGACAATAACGTTAATTTTAAGTGACACATATGTTAATCATCATTATGAAAAATAGAAGAAAAAATAAATTTTATATGTGTAGCATCATCCGTTTGGTCAAAAAAGTTTCAAATCTGCGCCGCAGCAGCTTCAGCATTCAGTGGTCACGTGGGCGTCATACGTCACTGGGGCCAAACAGAGCTTAGCAGCCACAAGAAACAATGCAATTCTAGACGTGATTAACACCAACAGTATCATGGTTACCTGTGATTAACACCAACAGTATCATGGTTACCTGTGATTAACACCAACAGTATCATGGTTACCTGTGATTAACACCAACAGTATCATGGTTACCTGTGATTAACACCTAAAGTATCATGGTTACCTGTGATTAACACCAACAATATCATGGTTACCTGTGATTAACACCAAAAGTATCATGGTTACCTGTGATTAACACCAACAGTATCATGGTTACCTGTGAGGTGAACGGTTGTGTCAACAGAACAGCAAAAAGACGCGACTTTCAAATAAATTCACTGTGGAATTAATAGCAACTACAGTTGTTATTAATTCCACACAGTCCAATAGTAATAAAAGGCAGTTAGCTCAATGCTAACATAATATGGACAATCCCATTGATGGGCTAGCGTGTTAGCATTTTTAGCGCGATACCTTCCCAGAAGGTGTTCTAAAGAACGACAGGTCCTTGTCTACGCGTCTCTTTGCTGTTCTGTTGGAACAGGCTGACATCCCATGTACTCCCCTCCATTCAACCGCGTGCTGACCTCGCCACTTCCCCCTGCTCCTCCTGAGAGAGTCATTGTACCCCCTGATGGCATGGGGCACAAAGGAGGATCTCAGCCTCTCTGTGGAGGCACTGTGTGACAGCAGTCTGCCGCTGAAGGTGCTTCACTGCTGGGAGAAGGTGGTGTGCAGGGGGGGGGGGTGTTGTTCATGATAGCCTTAACTTTAGACATGGTCCTGCTCTCCAGAGCTGTCTCCACAGAGTCCAGGCTCAGCCCGCCCACTGAGCCCGCTCTCCAGATGAGTCTGTTAAGACGGTCCATATCTCTTCACCTGGCCCCCCACCCCAACACACAATGGCGTATGACAGCACACTGGAGACTACGGACTGATAGAACATGAGAAGGAGCTTAGGACAGATGTTGAAGGAGGCCAGCCTCCTCAGGAAGTACATCCTGCTCTGCCCCTTCTTTTACACACAGTCCAGGTTGAGTGACCAGTCCAGTCTGCTGTCTAGCTGCAGTCCCAGGTACTTATAGCTACCTACCACCTCCACCTCACTGCCCTCGATGATCACTGGCTGTGGAGAGGGAGGTGCCCGCCGGAAATCTAGTACCCTCTCCTTCGTCTTGGAGGCTTTGAGCTGAAGCTGGTTCTGCTGGCACCACTCCACGAAGTCAGCCACCTGTACCCTGTACTGCCTCTCTGTCTGTTAGGTAGTCCGGAATCCAGCTCACGAGGTAGGGGTCCACAGCCATGGAGGTCAGTTTATCCTGCAGGAGCTGGGGCTGGATGGTGAAGGCACTCGAAAAGTCAAAGAAGAGCACCCTGATGGCACAGCCCCTGACGTCCAGGTAGGACAGCACACGGTGGAGGAGGTACAAGATGGCATCGTCCATCCCAACCTGGGCCTGATAGGTGAACTGGAGAGGGTCCATTGCACCCTGCACCTGTGGATGCATTAGCTCCAAGACCAGTCGCTCTAGGGTCTTCATTACGTGGGAAGTAAGAGCGACCGGTCGGTGTTCTTTGAGCTCAGTAGGGCGTCCTTTCTTGGGTACAGGGACGATGTCTTCCACAGTGATGGGACCCTCCCCAGCAGAAGACTGAAGATGAACAATTGCTGCAGGGGGTCCCATAGTTCCGAAGCACAGGCTCGGAGGAGTCTTGGGGAGACCTTATCCGGTCCAGCCGTCTTATAGGGATGGAGCCTCCGCAGCGTTGTCGTCACCAGGTCTGCAGTGATGGTCTCGGTCGTGGTGGGAGCAAGAGGTCGTGGCGAGGTTGGCAGTCCAGTGGTTGAGGTGGGCCGTTGAGCTTCGCAGCTGTTGGAGTGGGCTTGGGAGGAGCGGCAGGGGTGGAAGGAGAGGAAGCAGAGGAGGAGGGAGCATCTGGTCTGCAGGGGTGGGAGACGCCCGGGACGAGGAACCGGGAGTGGTGGGGGAGCTGAACCGATTGAAAAAGCTGTTTAGTTCATTTGCTCGTTCACTATTCCCTTCCACAGTACTGCGCCCTTTCCCGTGTCCGGTAATGGTATGGAAGCGAAATAATGCATTGTTAGGTCACACTTCAAGTTTGTCAGAGGAGAACCCAATTGCACAAACCAGAAAAGACAGGAACCGGGTCATGGTGACATAGGGTGCTGACGAAGATTTGGATGTTCACCTGGAAACATTGGATTTCCAATGTTTCCTGTTTTCCCAAGAAAAGACACGCATACCTAGACACGTACACAAGAATGGGGACCAGTGGGTATAAAAGGGTCATGAGAGATGAGTTCAATGGCTGTTTCCCAATTGATTTGTATTGATGAGCTGAGAATCAATTAAAGAATTCCCGTTTTGGCTGGAGCACTATTCTTTGTTGTACTGCGTTTTTATTTTGGTATTTGCTGGAATAAAACACTCTCACCATATAACTGGCATCACAAACAGGATACAGGATTGATTAGAGGATCTCTGAAGGGCAGGAGAGCGGTCGGTGCAGCTCCGAGGAGCATCCTCCCTGCGTGGTGTGACAGGCTGGCTAAAGGTAAGGTCATTTAGAATTCCTTACATTCATTTTGAATTGGCAAAGTTAAAATATCCAAAGTTTAAGTCACTAAGTGTAGTTGGATGCTCCAAATAGTTGTTGCCACTGATATCCTTCAGAGACAGAGAACGTGTGAGAGTTGGTGCAGCAGAGAGGGTGTGTCAGCTAAAACTCCAGGTGCACATGGACGACTGCTGCAAAGAGCTTCACTTAGAGCAGTGAAGCAAAAATTGGATTGTCATTGGCATTATGACTAAAAGGGAAACAGCCAGAAATTAAGACAGCAGCTGGGGAGGAGCAGTTAAAGGTCTCGCGAGACAGGAGTGAGTCGTGACTGGTCTGGGGAGACCAGGGTGAGTCTTGGGAGACCACTGTGACGTCCAAGTGCGGACTTGTGTTGTGACTGGTCTGGGGAGACCACTGTGATGTCCAAGTGTGGACTTAGTTCTGTCTGGTCTATGGGTCGACCGAGGTGTGTTGAGAAATCCAATGGTGGATTTTGTGCTTTTTCCTGGGTTTTGAGTGAAGAATCCAGGGCCCCTGCTTCTTCCGGCGGTGAAGTAGCTGTAATTGTTTATCAATTTGTGTGTCTTTAACCGAGTGCCGGCAGTAACTGATATGGCACAATTTGACTCTAAAATTCAGAAAAGGTGCAGAGAAATAGCATAGACTACGCCTATCGTGTCTCTATGATCCAGGAGGCAGTCTGAAGAGAAGCGACCATAAGCTGATAAAAAAATAAACTATAATAACCGGCTGGTAAAAAATAAGGAAATCAAGTCAAAATATAAGTTTAATATAAACAAATAAGAAGGCAATATATAGGAAAATTTGCAAACCATAATTTGTGAAATTATGTAAAAAAGGCTGCAGCTAAATATAACCTCATGCACATGAACCTAAATTGAATCCAATCTAAATTGAAGCCCTCCTCACACATGCACACATGTCCCACTGAAATAAAATGGGTGTATGAATGCATAAACTGTGTAAGTAATTGATATAAGTTAGTGTGTGTTTGATAAGATCCAACCATACGTGTATGGGAAGATCAGAGTGAATGTGAATTTGTGTTACTGATAAGCCTATTGAAAGTACAAGCTGAAGGAGAATATAATCAAGTATATTCTCAAGTTTTGTATTCACGTTACATTTCACTCAATAATGTTATAGCCAAATATATTGTGTAATGGGCGTCCACCGCTTTGCGGCGGACGTCAGCTGTGTAACTTGTTTGACTCTTTGTTTAGATGAAGACCGGAAGGAGAACCAACCAGCGAACGACACGGTGTCAATGAGTTGACCAGTTGGAGAACAACACGATGTATATGAGCTAATGTATAGTGGCCCATCCTAAAGGTGGAGCCTAGTGACGTATGTAACCGACCTTAATTGGCCGGTTACATTTATAATGACGGTGATAACTTTATGACTGTAGATGGCCGAAGAACTGAAGGAGACGTGGAGCAGATCTGTTGTGTTTTATTTCTGAAACACAAAAGGTGGGGCACGTCATGTGAGAGCTGGGGTAACGCTGGCATGCCCCTCTCTCCAGACCTCCGGCACGAGGATACCATAACAATAAAATAAATAATGACATTCAACACAACTAACACAAACAGAAGTGGGTCAAATTAAAAGGATACAACTAACAAATACAAAACATGTAAAATACTTAGCAGATCCTTTTTCAAAACTTTTCTTTTCTGTCTAAACAATCAGTTAAACATACCTGAAACACAAAAGGTGGGGCACGTCATGTGAGAGCTGGGGTAACGCTGGCATGCCTGCAACACGCAGTGAGCCGTTAGCACTTGTTCACCGCTTAGCGCCTACTAATTAACATAGATTACATCGTGAATAAATTAATAAATAAACAGCCCGTGTGACAGTGAGCGTGCATGTACCACAAAATCACATCCGCTGTAGAAAACAATGAAAAATGAAGAATATATTAGCAAAAGTTTCTGCAGCATTGAACAAGTGCGACCCCTCTCTCCAGACCTCCAGCACGAGGATGCCTGGGCGTGTGCACCCCCAATAATTGCCCCACCGAAACACAACCAAATCATGGAACCAAAAACAAAGTGACTATAAAATTTGGGGAAGTTCATTAAAAAATATATATATAAAAATAAATGTATTTATAACACTGTTACATGTACATAATATACAGTATATTCTGGAAATTCTCTGGAATGTGTTGTTCCTGCCCCCTGTCACGGTTCATACAACACAAGATTTTGTGTTAGGGACAGAGAACCCAGATCTGTTTAAAAATATTGTATTAGGGCAAATACATTTCATCAACAAAACGGTTTGTTTCTTGTTCCTCCTTCCGGTTTTGAACACGCACAACTGCTTTAGGTGGACTTCGGGATAAAAGTCCGTTTACCTAACAGTAAATTTGGTGACCCCGACGTGATGTGTAGCGGAAGAAATCTCGACGACAACTCCGTTTGATGACAGATCGATTGTACCGGCGAAATGACGCGTATGACTTCAAGGTGAAGGAGTGGTTAGCAAACAATTCGGATGGAACAGTCTTCATGATCCTACGGCGTCTCCCGGGGGCCCCTGATTCAAAAAGTGAGCAGAACCCTGTTTGATAAATTCACAAAATTTCTGCTACTGGATTGACTAAATTTGGGAGACAAAGTAAGGGTTGTGAATGCTGCTAAATTAATAGGGACAAAGAGTAAACTGTTAAAGAGACAGATAAGAAATAAGAGTACACTGTGAAAGAGAAAGATAAGAGATAAGAGTAAAAGAGGAGAGAGTAATTAGTACTGGTCTCCGAGTACAATACGTTTAATTTTTCTGTGGTTTCGTGCCTAGTACCATAGATTAGGACGTAGAAAATATCCATGAGGTAGTTCTCCTTATTGTCGAAAGGAAGATCTACTATAGGAAAGATTATTTATTGTGCGTCGTGCGTAACGGTAATAGAATTAGTTTACTACGTTACGTGCGCATTGCTGTCCCCGTGGTGAGTGCGTGGACCGAGTCAATGCAGTCTCGCGGGAGGATTATGGCCCCGTAAATTGTTTAACCAATTTTGTTGAAAGACCGGTTAAAAGTGTGTTCAAAAGAGGAGAATGAGAGTAAATTCTAATTTGGACCTATACCGTGACGCTGTGTGATTGTGGGTATTTTTTGGTTGTGATTTATTTTTGGTTTAATGCGATCCGCTGTGGTCACAGTTTGGTTCGTTGTAACCGTGGGTGTGCTTGGATTTTATTGGGATAAAAGTGTGCAATTATTGACAGAATGGATGAGGAATTCCAGTGTGAGTGTGAAGAGTATGGATGTGATAAAGAATGGATGAATATGTATGCTGGGGTGGCGACACAGATTCTGAGCGGAGTCGCATTGAAAGAGTTTGGAAAAGTGAAACATAAGCTACAGAAAATCTGCTTAAATCTGAATTCAAAAAACAGTAGTGGGAGAAAAAGGTGAGTATGGTTTTGGTTATGGTTATGGTTTCTGCAACAGGTTGAAGCACGGTTGGCAGAAGAAATAGATCCGAGAAAGAAAGAGGCAGAAGGAAAAGGTGTGTTAAACAAGCGGAGAGAGTTAAAAGAATGTGAAAAAGACACAAAGGAGTTTCGTGTGTTGCATCAGATGGTTGTGGCGGCCACAGCGTTGGCCACTACAGACGGACAAAGGAACAAAGGAGGAAGAGAAAAGGGCGCGGTCTTCTCTGCTGAGAAGTGCACAGTCGCGCAGCCAGGGCGCTATAAGTGTGATTTGGAACTGCCGGTTCCCCAGACTAGGGGGAAGGAGTTTGTGCCTCCTCCCCCTGAAGCGCCTCCTGCCTACACTCCTCCTCCGACTTTGACTTTGTACCCAGTGCTCCATCTAGTGGGGAAAGTGGCAATCAACATTGAAGAAAATAAAGGAGATGCAGCATTATCAAAGCAATTAAAAGAACAGATTGCACAAACAATATTAACAAACCATAACTTGGCTGGCTCCGGTGTACCGCACTGTACAACAACATCCTCTTGCGCTCCAACTGACACAGCATTCGCATCACCTTCAACGTCAGCCATCCCCAATGCCACAAATGACGCAACAGCGACCATATTCATCCGTTCTAGGACAAACCCACCAAGATATCACTGCTATGCTTCAGGACCAAAAAGCGCGCATAGATGCGGCACAAAAAACACGCACAAGAATCTTGGGCAGAATGACGGAATGTTCTAGCGACCAGACCAATAACACAATCCACACATGAAGAACATTCAGGTAAGAAGAAAAGTAAAAACAAGGGGCGCAGTGACAACTTATGGGATGCTGCAATGGAAGAAGAATCATGCACATTGACTTCTGAACCAGATGAAGATTATGAGGGTTATAGAGTTTCTGCTTCATACAAAACACACACAAGACCCAAAAAATTGACTACTGGTACACATTCGACGACTATATGCCGACAGGCTAAAACGCAGATCTCACATTCTGACTCTGAAGACAAAGAATATAAACAGATGCTATTACACCAAATGCCATTGGTAGCTACACCGGGGGAGACAATTATAAGCCACTCTCTTAGACAGACACAGCACTTATGATCGAAAAAATTGCCAAAACTAGCATAAGGAGGCAGACAATGGGTTGCAGCATTTGTGAGCTTATTTAAGGGCACACGATTGGCGATTGGAGACATAAAAAAGATCATTGCTTCCAATTGTAACTAGCTGAAGCTCGGATTATTGAAGAACAGGCACATATTGCAGATTTACCCCCAGAGACACCATTACAACTTCACGCTAGACTTATCTTTAGAGTCATAAAAACATATTTCCCTCCACAGATGGCAGATGTTCCAACATAAACCTGACACAGAACCATTAGAGTTCTATGCTAACTCCATGCATCAGTGGATCATGGCGACTGGGCGAAAACCCAGCCAGATCCCCATTTTCTCAATCCATGTTTAGGACAGCTTTATTGGCTGGACTACCAGATGAACCAAAACAAACACTGATTTAAGAGATGGAAGCTCAACTTCTGAAGTTACAGTTGGCTAAGCCACGTGAGGAAGTCAATGCAAAGAAAAAGGAACACGGAAGTGAAAGAAGTATTAAATACCAAGGGGTAGAAGACTGCCAATTTTGGCAAGGATCAATGCGTGGAGGAGGTCGAGGTGGTCGCGGTTTCGGGGGACCCGACATGGGGCATTATAGATATCCACAACAGGAGGCCAAATGAGCAATGCTTGCTTCATCTGTGGTCAGGAGGGGCACTGGGCTCAACTGTGCCCACACAATCCAGTACAGAACAACAACAGTGGGGTCAAGGCGCAAGACATCCGTTCCGGCCCCGTGGTCGTGGTTGTCCACCTTTCAGTTTAGCATGGCGTCATCTAGAGGACAGGCCCCACAGCAACCATGGCAGATGAGGGATGTGGAAGTTCTACACCTCGGACTATGACTGGGACCCTGCACAGGAATAGGGGTGCCCGGAAACTGTGGGTAATGGTGCATTGGCAGAACCATTACTCCCGGCTAAAGTGGCAGAACAAGACATTTCTATGTTGGCTGACTCAAGTGCTACTTTCTCAAACCTGAGCCTACAACTTCCAAAGTCATCATTGTCTTCAAAATCTGCCTCGCTGACTGGATTCTCGGGAAAACCCCAACACCTGCCTTTCACCAAGCCACTGTCAACCGAGATTGCTGGGTATCGGTTTGAACACTCATACATCCATTCACCCCAAACTCCTGTTAATCTGATGGGAAGAGACATTTTGCTGAAAACAGGTGCCACTATTCTATGTGGCCCACTGGGTGTGATGGTTCGGTTTCCGAATGGAATTGAGTTTGAATGCAATCATCAAATGTTTTGTGGACAAGATGGACTATGGCTGGTACAAGCTGAGACCCCACCTGACCACGCAGATATCTATTGGTGTGCGTTGCTTCCTGAGGATACTTCTGAACATGGTATCTTTTCTGCCTACATGTTGTGGAAACCATGGATTGCGTCCATTCGAGACTATAACCCACCCATTGATTCTTTACATTGTATATTGTACTACGACAGACAAGGGGATGATGTTTATGCTGAGGAGTTCAGGTCAATTGAAGGCTGCAGATGGAATCTTTCCTCGTTTCTGATCTTTGTGGGACCTGAGGGTGTCGCTGCCAATTGTGTTTTGGATGACACAGTTATCTTCGTATAAGATGGCCCCTAAGGCTGCACCACATATATCCTTAGCTTTGAGTCCAGGCCATGAGGCGAGGGAGCTCGGCCCCATGGTCAGGCGATTAACTGACACTACTGATTGGCGACCCACTGATATACCTATGGTTGACTTTTCACCCTCCACTGATTCATATAGGGTACATGTTGGCCATACATCTGATTTGTCTTCTTTGGAACATCATGTCATTTCACAAGACCATGGGCGAGAGTTAACAGACCACCCACACACACAGAAAATGCTGCAAACCATACCCGAAGGGGTTTGGTCATCTTCACCCTTCGATGAAGGGTTTTGTGAAAACTTTCAACCTATACACATCCAACTACTACATGATACACCTATTTACTGTCCTCAATATCCCTGACCGCCTGCAGCTGACCAAGGCATGGAAGATATGCTCACAGAGTTATGGGATGCAGGGGTTTTGGAGTTATCGACTTCTCCATATAATACCCCGTTAAGGCCGGTTCAAAAAGCCAATGGCGTGGACTGGAGAATGGCACATGACCTGAGACCTATAAATGACGTCACAATTATGCCAGTTTTACCTGTACCAGATCCACATCGCTGTTTGAACACACTGGAACCTGACTTGAAATGGTTTACAGTAATTGACTTGACTAATGCCTTTTTCTGTTTACCATTACATTCAAATTCAATACATTATTTTGCTTTTAAGTACAGAAATTGCAAACTACAATACACCCGACTTCCACAAGGCTTCAAAAACAGTCCAGGTATTTTCAATCAGGTTTTATTACACATGTTATCGACGTTACTATTCCCTGACGGCTGCAAACTTGTCCAATATGTCGATGACCTCCTCATTGCTGCAAAAAAAGACAACATTTGCCTTGAAGCAACACGGCTTTTGCTTATTTAGTTATTTGAACTTGGTTTTAAGGTCTCCAAGAAGAAGCTACAGTGTTGTAGAGCCACTGTGTCTTTCCTTGGCAGATGACTGTCAGCTTGTGGTCTCTCCATGTCATTGGACCACCGCTCTTCTATCCTGAAATACAAAAGACCCACAACTATAAGGGAAATGCTTTCTTAGGTCTAGGGATGAGCGAGTACACCACTATCTGTATCTGTATCTGTTAAACCAACTAGATTATCTGTATTCGTATCTGTATTCGGAATGGGCGGGGCTTAAACCGGAAATGGGTGTGGTTTGACCGGAAATGGGTGGGGCTTAAATCACTACATTGTTTTAAGTCTAAAATTGATCTGGATTGATCACAAGTTGCTGTATTTTTTCTTATTTTAAAACTATTTAAAACTAAACAGCCTCAAAATTGAAATTCAAATAAATGTTTTTGATCGCATAAGTAAGAGAACTATTTACAGAAGTTTTTTATGGAACTGAGTCAGAACATCAATATTCTTAAGTCTATGAATGAGTATTTACCGAGGAGCCTCAGAATTGAGATTCAAAGCTTTTGATCACAATAGTCTTCTTTTCCTTTCGGCTTTTCCCTTCAGGGGTCGCCACAGCGAATCAGTGTCCTCCATCTAACCCTGTCCTTTGCATCCTCTTCTCTCACACCAACTACCTTCATGTCCTCTTTCACTACATCCATAAACCTCCTCTTTGGTCTTCCTCTAGGCCTCCTGCCTGGTAGTTCAACACTCAGCATCCTTCTACCAATATATTCACTATCTCACTATCTCACTATATATCACTATCTTTTGATCACAATAGTAAAGGAACTATATACAGAACGAGTAAACACAAAGTGCATTAATGAAGTACATGCAATAAAAAGAGTAATTAACTACAAAGTATGCATGAACAAGAATTGTCATACCCAACAAAACTTTTCAATTTTTTCTTCTTTTTCATTTGAATTTTTTTCTAGTACTTTTTTTTTCAATTATTTATTTTTAGTACCTAATGCTATTGCCATTTTTTTCACATAAAGTTAAACAATATTGATTATGGTGTGTGTGTGTGTGTGTGTGTGTGTGTGTGTGTGTGTGTGCGCGCGCGCACGCGCTGTGTCTCAGTTAAAATATTAAGTATAGACGTTGTTAATTTGAACAGAGTTTAGAACAGGCAAAAAAAAAAGACTTTAATCACAGAGGCGGTGGTTAAATGCACACGTACGTGCAACAAAAAAAAAAACAAAAAAAAAAACAAGAAAGTTCACCACATAACCAAACACCAAAATAGAGGCAAGCTGAAGAAAATCTAATAAGGACGTGAGGAACATTGAAGCCACGAACAGAGAGATCAGTAACTGCGTGTACCGGAGACAGAGAGTGGGACAGGGAAACTCCGCTCTAACTGTGAGTATGGAGGGGCGGGAGGTATGTGTGACTGGCCAATCACAGAGCGTGAAAACAGTCCGGCTGATTTTCCTTCAGTCCGATCACGAGTATTAACGGGCTTTATTCGTGTCCGTACTCGTACTCATCAAAATGCATTATCCGTACCCAATACTCGTATGAAACGAGTATCCGGCTCAGCCCTAATAATAATAATAACAATACTAACAACAGTACCCAAGCATGGTAGGCCTTTAGTCATAAATAAATAAGTGTGGCACTCTGTGGCCATACACAGGATCTAGTACAGCCATCAAAATGCATTATCCGTACCGGATACTCGTATGAAACGAGTATCCGGCTCAACCTTACTTAGGTCTCTGTGGCTACAGTAGACAATACATTCCTCACTATCTTGTGAAAACTGCTGCCCTACGTTAGTTGGCAAAGGACCAAGGGATTCGGAATCTTTCTGCACCTTTGACATGGACTCTTGAGGCCTGTACCATAAAGCTTGCTTAACCTAGCTTCCTCTTACTTATCTGGCTTCACTTACCGAGACACCCCCCCTCCAGATGTTCGGTACCATAAAGCCGGCTATCAACTCACTAATTCAATTCAGGCATGTCCACTCTAGATCTGTGCACGCTCACGTAAAAAGGGCAGAGTTTGCTGCATGCGACCAATCGCAAACATGCAACAAACCGGCCCGAGCCGCATATTTCAGAACGGAAGAGCGAATAATAATTAATAAATACAAGCAATACAAATCAATAATCCAGGCAAAAAGCAACACAGTTGCAGCTGCTAAACGGCGCAAGGATCGCTGGGAAAAAATCGCCGACCGCGTCAATGCGTAACTTAGTGCCATTATAATATTACTTCCCCACTATGACTGCACTTGTATGTCTGACTACAGTAACATGTGTGTGTTCCATAAATGTATGTGTGTACGACATTTTTTGTTATGGCATGTGATTGTAGCCCCCGCGACTTTATGAATAGCTCTACATACTGTGTTCTTCCCGAGGTTTTTGGCATTGCCAACAGAATACATAAAAGTACCTATGAATGAATGAATCAATCCATGATTTACTTAAACAAATAATTGATTAATGGCATTTTATCTGTGGCTTGCTTGCAACCCATCCAATGAGGGATTTAAGGACATCATAATAATTACGAACATCACTAAGAAATATATTAACTGTGGCAAAACACCTCAGTGCAATGCAGACTGTCTGTGGGACTGTCAGCGCGTGGTTGCGGTGCGTTACTTTACTGACGTAAGGCTCCAGCAGCTGACAGATGTAATGGAACCCCTCTCTCCAAAACCTGGACCTTTCTACACTGATTGTTCAGGCAATTCCAATGGATTACAGCGATCTCTAAATGTTGTCTCGCACTTGAGCGCTCTTCGCACAAGCTGTGCACCAAGATCCACTGTGTTCTCAAAAAACGGACAGCCCATTTTCCAAGAGAACTGATTGGTCAGTAGGGAGGGCCGTTATACCTGCTGAGCTCTGATTGGTCAGTAGGTGGGGCTGTTATACCTGCTGAGCTCTTACCCAGAACTTATCCTGCTCCGGAGCAGCAGGATAACCGCATAGGTTACCGCGACAATGTAGCCCGATAGAAAGTCAGCCACCTTTATGGTACCGAAGAGCCAGGGTTAAGCCTGAAGTTCTCTCGCTAAGCCGTAATCCAGCTTTATGGTACAGGCCTCTGATGCAGACCTTTCCTTTACTGCTGATTTTACTGACATGATCAGGCCAGTCCGTGGCAAACGCTACCTGCTGGTCATTGTGGATTCTTTTTCAAAATGGTTTGAAGCTTAACCTGCGGGTCGTGAGGACTCCGCAGTGGTCATCAAAGCTCTCATCAATGACTAGAAACCAAAACATGGGTTTCCTTCTCGTGTTCGCTCCGACAACGTTACACACTTTATCAACAAAGCTTTGCAGGCAGTGGAAAGGATGTTGGGCGTGGACCATCGTTTTGGTTGTGTTTATCATCCTCAAAGTCAAGGTCAGGTTAAGCGTATGAACAGGACTACTCAGGAAAAATTGGCTAAAATATGTCATGACACAAATTTGAATTGGTTGGACGCATTGCCTGTTACGGATTCCGAAGGAACCAGGAGCGAGAGACGAGGTGTCAATTAATAATAAACTTTTAATTAATCCAATGTCAAGAACGGGCAGGGGTCAAAACCAGAAGATCAGGATAAAGACGGTACAAAGATGGCAGGCAAAAAACGCAATCCAATCAAACAGGTCCAGGTCATTCACAGGGCATAAAAGACAAAATCGTGGTCACAACAGGCAAAAGTGAAAATCCGGATAATCACAATTAAGGCAAGGCTAAACTCAAAGGTCGTAAGGGAAATGGTCAAGAATTAGCAATTGGTCAAACATGGAACTTTGAACAAACACAAACTACACTGCGACAGCGCTAAACAGAAATGAAGGAGCTTAAATAGACCAGGGTGCAAAACTAGGTTCAGGTGGAGCTGATAATTAACTAATTAACTAGGTGTGAACACTGGGAAAGAACTAAACCCGGATTGGCTAAAGAGCAATCAGAACAATTAGGGGAGAACAAACCAGGTGGCAATGACAGAAAACAGAAAGTACATGAACTGAAAACCAATAAACAAAAGACAAAGTCAGGAGCGTATGGAAAAGACAAAACAGAACATAGCAGATGCAGATCATCACATTGCCTCTAGCTTTGTTATCAGTCAGACAGTCCGTTAATAAATCGACAGGTCATTCACCTTTTGAACTCCTTACAGGTCGACTGATGCCAGGTCCTACATCTACATTAACTTGTGACTCTGATGTTTCTTTTGCAGATATTTCTCATCGTGATTACTACAAGACCTTACATACTATTGTACAGTGTTTCTCTCTGCAGGCACGTGATTCTTCGGTGAATCCAACCACTCTACATCCCCAAGTTTGGGACTCTGTTTATCTCAAGGTTCTTTCCAGGAAGTGGGACAATCCTCGTTGGACTGGACCTTACGCTGTGACTGCGCGCACAAACACTGCTGTCCAGTTGCAGGGAAAAGGACAGAAGTGGTTTCATTATTCCTTAATTCGTCCCGCCCACACACATGGCTCTGTATAATGGACTTCGGTTCCTCGGTCCAAGAGAGGGAGAGACGGTTATATAGTCTAATTATTTTTTGGTGTTAGCTACAATATTGACAATAGTAGCTACATGTTTGTACACTAAATACATAAAACATAAACCTGTAGTCAAAAATATCCAAATATATAACTCCACTGTTATATTTAATGCACGTTATAAAGCACGCGACACAGATGAGTTACTGAAGGATCAGTTGGCTAGAAATAGGGGAATCCACTACACAGTCCTTTACAGAGTTGTGGAAGAATATACTTCTCTCCCGACCAACAATTGCAGAGACTACATTGACACATATGAAGAATACATCATGTATCCAGCTAATTGTAAAGATGAAAGTGATTTACGGTGTAAAATACAGGCTGTAAAATGTTTAATATGTGCCAGGATAGACGATATAGGGATATCTTTGAATATTAGACCATATTCAACATGTGAACAGTTATCCAAATTTGACCAGGCCTTATGGGATGGAGAGAGTGTGGGAATGTATAGCTATTTTCACATCTAACAACACGACTAAACCAGAAGACCATCAGGAAGATTTAGTAGTGAATTTTGAGGCTCCAACCCCTTTAACTGTAGATGATTGGATCAGAATTTGGACAGGGCTCAGAGCTACTCTAAATAATTGGCTTTTATTTATTGAACAGGCAGTAGAGAATCAAAATGAAGATTGTGTAGTGTGTATGTCTTCCAGGCCACGACATACACACTACATGACGACCGGCATCCCTCCAGGCTGAACACATCATAGAGAATCGCATTTCTCTAGACATGCTTTTGGCTGAGAAAGGAGGTATGTGTGTTATATTTGGTGATCAATGTTGTATTTTCATTCCTAGCAACACTTCTCCTGATGGTAAGTTAACTAAGGTGAGTCTATCCAACCAGGGGACATAGTTACATTTCCCTAAGTGCCATACCTCGATTTTGTATTTATATTGTACTGGTTGATTTTTGTGACCTATTTTCAATAGGTCAAGAGAGAGAATGAAGGAGAATATAATCAAGTATATTCTCAAGTTTTGTATTCACGTTACATTTCACTCAATAATGTTATAGCCAAATATATTGTGTAATGGGCGTCCACCGCTTGGCAGCGGACGTCAGCTGTGTAACTTGTTTGACTCTTTATTTAGCTAAAGACCTGAAGGAGAACCAACCAACCAGTGAACGACACGGTGTCCATGAGTTGACCAATCGGAGAACAACACGATGTATATGAGCTAATGTGTAGTGGCCCATCCTAAAGGTGGAGCCTAGTGACGTACATAATATATATTCTGGAAATTCTCTGGAATGTATTGTTCCTGCCCCCTGTCACGGTTCATACAACACAAGATTTTGTGTTAGGGACAGTGAACCCAGATCTGTTTAAAAATATTGTATTAGGGCAAATATATTTAATCAACAAAACGGTTTGTTTCTTGTTCCTCCTTCCGGTTTTGAACACGCACAACTGCTCTGGGTGGACTTCACGATAAAAGTCCGTTTACCTAACAAAGCATACAAATTAAATAATTTGAACATACAAGCTTGGGATAAACAAAGTTTTTTTTTCTTTTATGAGTGTGGAAAACTGTTTGCTTGGACATCATAAGTGATACTGTGTAATTGAATGTATAATTGCTGAGCTCAGACATGAATGTGTAAGTTGAAAATACAAAAAGTCTGTGATTGACTGTGTCTGACTGAGATTAAACCATATGTGCTGTAGATGGAATAGTAGAAAGTGAATTGAAAGTGTACTGAAAGTGTGTTTAAAGTGCGTTGAAACAATAACAAAGTTTAGATTCACGTTGTGCTGAGCCGTTGAGGCTGGTGTGAGTTGTCAGAGCAGACGTCTGAAGGTTAGGGTTAGGGTTAGGGTAGGGTTAGGGTTAGGGGTTAGGGTTAGGGGTTTGGGTTAGGGTTAGAAAGTTAGGGTTAGGGGTTAGGGTTAGGGTGTTAGGGTTAGGTTAGGGTTAGGGTTAGGGTGAGGGTGAGGATTAGTGTAGGGTTAGGGTTAGGGTTAGGGTTTAGGGTTAGGGTAGGGTTAGGTTTAGGGTAGGGTTAGGGTTAGGGTTAGGTTTAGGGTTAGTGTGGGTAGGGTTTTGACCCCGTCGGGGTCCAGAAAGGAATTGCTGGCCCCTCCGGGGTACAGGGGGTGCACCGTCCTCTCGATCGCTGTACCCGTACAGTCTCCCTGTGTCAGTGGGTCGTGGGTTACGGCAACGTTTGCCGTACTTCACAACAGTCCAATTTTCATGGAGCATTTTAGATTTTATTGAGATAATTTATATGCAGTGCAGGGCTAAGTTATAGGGTAGGTAAAATAAGGAATATATAAATCTAAAATTTAGAACTTCCAAAAAATGTAGGCTCAGGAGATTCAAATAAAGTAACAGACTGTGCTGTAGATAAGGTGCCCTGTTGCGATGTTTCGAACTCAATCGTTCTTCATCAGGCTTAGGGCACTAGGTAGTAATTTTGAGCTTTCGTAATCTCCCGTTTGGCAGAGAGTCTCAGCGTGCGTTGGAATCCTCACAAGGAGAAGACTGACTGACCACTGTTTCCTGATTTTATAGGGGTGTGGGCGGTCCTTCTTCCTTTTCTTTCTTTGGTTGTTTGGTCAGTGATCTTCCTTGGTGCTTGAAGGTTGTTGTTGTTTCCTTGGTCGTCTGGTCAGTGATCTTCCTTGGTGCTTGAGGGTCTTTGTTGTTTTGTCTCCACAGCAGCAGCCTTCTTTGTGTAGTATTTAGATTAGGGCTACTGTTGTTTGACCTAACCAGGGTTAGGGTTAGGGTTTTAATGGGGCTATTTTGGTTTCAATGGGGCTATCTTGGTTGAATGGGAGGGGTGGGTTTGTTTAGATTGGCCAAGTCGTTATCACTCACAGTTTTGCATGAACCAGATAATCCTGCAGATTTTTTTGTCTACCATAGGATGAAATCATCATATGGTTTGGCAAGATTCCTTTGTCTTCAATAAATTCCTTAAAATTGGCCTTGCAGCCTCTATGGAGGACAGTGGCTATGGTGGAATATTTTGAAATAAATGGAATTATCTTTTTAGTTTTTTTAGGTCTTTTTTCTTCTTTCCCACTGAGAAATGTTTTGAGGCACTGTTTTAGGAAGGGCATTGAGTATTGCCTGGTCCGTAGGGCCTTAAACAGTGTTTTTGTTGCCTCGAAAAAATCAGCTTCTTGTGTGCAGATCCTGTGGAACCTGGTTAATTGTGCTTTAACGATTCCAGCAA
>CM023628.1:2500-102975 GCA_013358685.1 Antennarius maculatus
TTTGTTTCCCCCCTCTGCTGGCGTGTCAGGAGCATTCGCTGGCCCTGCAGGTGAGTGTCAGCAGCGGCTAGCGCACCAGGCTAACGGGTAGCACTAGCATGACAGAGACACGATGGCTCGGGGGGGCAGTGATTGGGTCAGGTCCTGGTCCCTGTGAGACTTGGGGAGTTGCCTGCTTCTGAGGGGTTCTGGGCTGTCCTGGTGGGGGTGGGTGAGTGGGTCTGCCGGGGGTCCATCCTGTCCCTGTGGGGGTGGGCGAGCGGGTCTGCTGGGGGTCCATCCTGTCCCCGTGGGGGTGGGCGAGCTGAGGGTCCTTCACGTGTGTCCTACTCCCCCACAGGAGGAAGACGACGGGCCCCCGGGCGCTCCGGACGACGACGGCGCGTCTGAGAATGGGGTCCTGAGCCGGAACGAGCCAATCCGCAGCAAGGTGTCCAAACTGACTGAGAAGCTGCGTAAACGCTACCCCCCCACCGGCACGGGTCAGTCCACACCTCCGGGGGCGGGGTCACAGCCACGCTGTCAGGTTCAGGTTCAGGGGTCAGGTTCAGAGATCAGGATCAGAGTCAGGGGTAAGGTTCAGGACCAGGTTCTGGGGTCAGGGCTGGGGTCAGGGGTCTGCACTGTTTGAAGCTGACGTATTGATTATTATTTTTCTTTGATCCCTGCTGGTATTTCCGGCGATGGGAGGAGTCTTCCGTGCGGCTCTGACCCCTGACCCTTGTGTGTCTCCCCACAGGGAGCTGCTCCAGCTGCAGCGCCGTCTTCTCTGTGCTGAAGAAGAGGGTGAGGATGAGGGGGCGGGGCTGTGTTGTCGGGGGCGTTCCACTCTGTTTGCTGACGCTGGTGTCGTTTCAGAGGAGCTGCAGTAACTGTGGCAACAGCTTCTGCCTGCGCTGCTGCTCCTGCAAGGTGCTGAGGTCCTGCATGGGGGCCACAGGTGAGGGGCCCCCCCATGTGTTGAGCTCTGCCTGATGTCAAGACGTCACAGCGTTGTGTTCTGATGCCACAGCTCCAGAGGCCCAGAGGGAGACGGTGTTCGTCTGCGCCGCCTGTAACTCCGCCCTCATCAAGCTGCAGTGAGGCGGGCGGCGGCCCGGCGGCCCGACCCAGACGCCGCTGGACCCCCACCATCAGCTCACCCTGGTGTCATGTGTTCCACGCAGACCGGAGACGCTGACGCCGCGGCACTGTGCTGAGCAGCAGACCCACATGCAAAGCATGCTGGGAGGAGGCCAGGATCAGGCTGGTGGCGCTGGCTTTGCTTGGCTCTACTATGAATGTGGGGGGCGGGGCTGGGGGCACGTCTGAATTTGGTTTCGACTGACAAACAAGGGAAGTGGTTCAGTATTTGGCGGCTCAGTATTTGGCGGTTCAGTGTACGCTGACTCAGCCAAAGGGAATCATCTGTATGATCAATTACTGATTAATCAATTATGTTTACCTGTGTGAAGCGTGATGGACAGGAGGTCAGATGTTCTTGTGCTGATCAGAGCGCCTCATTGGCCGAGGCTGCTGAAGGCGGGGCTCTCTTCCGGCTGCGTGATGGAGGTTTGGCGGGGGAGGGCTGGAACAGATCGACGCCCCATCCATGACACCAACGGTGGAGCCTGATTGGCTGACCAGCGACTGTCCCTGTGTCTGTGTTGTGGACGATGTGCTATTGGACCAATAAACTGCTGATCTGACCTCCTGCTCGTCTTCCGTGGTCGGTCGCCATGCCAACGGGAGGCCTTTGGGTCAGAATCGGGAAGTCCACCGACCCGGAGCAGACTGGTTCCGTCCCTGTTCTGCTGTTGTCCTCCTGGAGGACCTGGGTTAGGGTTCTGGGTGGGTGGACAAACCGGGACTCCGTAATGGCGGCGAGTCATTGACCCGCCCCCGTTCATGGGCTCAGCTGATGGAGAGTTCAAACGGTGTCCCTGAAAACTCTGTCCCTGAAGCTCCACAAAAATGAGCTGACGTGAACAAAACCAGGACCAGGATCCTCCGGGTCGGGTTGTCGACGTTCTTTAAACGCTAGCCTTGCTAATGACAAACACAGTTGAAAATGGACGCTAACTGGTTACATAACTTAGCACTGTCAGCCTAACAACGTAGCTAAAACTAGCTTGTTAACCTGTGCAGGTCATATTTGTACCATTATTTTGTTATAAACTAAGACGTAATCCAGGACGGAGAAACCCAACAGAACATCAGAGACAGCGGTGGGAAAAACACCCTCATTGAGGAAGAAACTCCGGGCAGGACCCAGACTCTGGAGGGTGGAGCCAGACTCTGGAGGACGGAGTCAGACCTCCGGAGGGCGGAGTCAGACTTGAGAGTGGTTTCCTGTTTTACGTGAATCAGGTAATGAACCTTGAAAGATGTATTTAAAGCACGCAGACGCAGACAGACACCAGTCTTTGCAGGACTTTCCCTCGACTTGGCCGTCTTACGTCGGTGTGCAACAACAATCAGTGGTCGCTCTCAGCCTTCTCCAGGTGAGCACGGAACAGCCATCTGAGGAGATCTGGCCCCAATAGAACAGGAGATCTTTGTCGCCACATCCGTTATCTCTTTCATGTTGAGCATTTTTGCACACAATGCTTGTTGGTGTATAACACAGCGGTAAATGAGGAAGTCCGGAAAATCATCATCCTCCCTGCACTTGGCGATAAATCCATTGGAGCGGCCAGCCATGGCGGGTGATGGACACCAATTTGCAGACTGGGAGCTGGGCTTTATCGATAAAGTTTTTGAAAGACTGAAATGTGTCCTCGCGCGTGTTCCTTCATGGGCAGTACTGTTAGCAGCTCCTCTTTTGCCGTCATGTCAGTAAACACCGTCCGAATAAAAATGCACTATTGTGCTGTCACTCACGTCTGTAGACTCGTCCAGCTGCAGTGAGAAACACTCACAATCTGCGTTGTTCTTCCAGAGTTGTTGGGTCAAATCCTCAGCTTCACTGCGCCGTGTTACTGGACTCCTTGATAGCTGGAGAGCTCTGATCGCAGCTAGTATTTCTGGTTTGGTTTCAAAGTCTCAGAACAATGAGGCTGCGTCAACAAAGGCTTCTTTACCATCTCTCCATCTTGGACGGATTTCTTGTTTTTAACGATGCAGTGACTCACCTGGAACGATGCTTCAGTGGCTGCCCTTGCTTCTGACGTTGGCTGTGAGAGAAATGGCTGCTGTCCGGACAGCTGGGATGGTAGTTCCTTCACATTTCTTTCTCAGCTCGCTTTTCGGAGGGAACTCGGTGTCATCGTTTTTATGAACAGTCTGAAAATGGCGCTCCACATTTCCCTGCTTTGGTAACACAATTGTAGACTGACAGTTGAGGCAAACACACTTATAGAATGGCATTGTGAAAAGAAGTCCTCCTCCCATTCCGTATGGTCGTGGTAGGTCTTTGGCTTTTTACTTGGTCCAGCTTTTCCACTCGTTTTTACCCCCTGTCCTACCCACTAGCTTGCTAGAGTTTGGCATCACTTAGCGCCATTGTATGCACATACGGTGATCCGTGACCCACGCATCACTGATGATAGGCTGGCACTGACTTTTTTCAGTGCCATGCGATCTACCCACAATGCCTTTGTGATCGACCAGTCGATCGTGATCGACCTAATGGACACCCCTGATACAGTATGTAGCCGATAACATCGGGAAATCCTAAAAGAAATGATAGTTACTAATCCAAGTCTGAGGTTACAGCACAATGTCATTAAGAGAATATAATTTCAAATTAATTTCTACATCGTTCACCTGGAGTCCTGTGGAACTCCTTGATGATTCTGACGGGTTTATCTCCCAGGAATTTGACAAACCAGGGTAAAAGAATGGAAACTGCGGTTGCATGTGTCTGATTGTATACAGCAGGTTTAAAGGGCAGCGATACACAATGTGGTTTGTTGACAGTCTTGTCACAGCAGGTGCTGCTGAGATAAGACTACTTTTGTTCAAGTGTCCCCGAGTTTAAATTCAACAGTTCAGTTGTATTAAATATCGAACTGAAAATCACTGGATGCTCATTAAACATTACAGCAAATCACCACCCTGAGAACTTAGTCTCTCATCTGATCTCTGGGTTCCATTGAGGCAAATCTGAAACCAAAGATTCATGACAAACAATTTAACAACTGCTTTATTTTGGAAAATGCTGTAAAACTTCTCAGCTCATCACCAACATCTGAAGGCACTGTTGAACATTTCTTTACTCTTCACTGAACTCTAACAGAAAGTGTTCCTACAGGCATTAAAGTGATTGATCAAACCAAATGAAAGGCTCCAGTCAGGTTTCACATTCAAGACAACTGAAATCAGGGAATAATTTCATAAACATACAGAAAGCAGGGAATTAAAACATGGCTACACTGTGAGCAGTGTCTTTACCTTAACAGGTTTGTAAAGTCTGGTGACAGAGTTAAAATCAAATCATTTCAGGGTTTTTCTCACCGCTCGTCTTTCGGAAGACTTGTATACATTTCAAAATGGCTGAAATGAACTTTTTGATCCAGTTACTATGAAATTTAATTCCACAACTGCTTGTGTGAAGCAGGTAGTCAAGACCACCGGATGTGAGTCAGGTCCAGTATCTGCTTGACTTTCATTTGAAAATGAAGACGGATCAAAATGATGGACATGTACCCTCAATCAGATTAGCCAGACAGGACACCAACATGCTGAGCTGTCGCTTGAAGCCAGCAGCAGCCCTCACCCTAACCCCCCCAACCCTAAACCCCCTCAACTCTAACCCCCCCAACCCTAAACCCCCTCAACTCTAACCCCCCCAACCCTAAACCCCCTCAACTCTAACCCCCCCAACCCTAAACCCCCCCAACCCTAAACCCCCTCAACTCTAACCCCCACAACCCTAAACCCCCTCAACTCTAACCCCCCAACCCTAAACCCCCTCAACTCTAACCCCAACCCTAAACCCCCTCAAATCTAACCCCCCCAACCCTAAACCCCCTCAACTCTCACCCCCCCCAAACCTAAACCCCATGAACTCTAACCCCCCCAACCCTAAACCCCCTTAACTCGAACCCCCCTAACCTTACACACCTAGCCCAACCCCCCTAGCCCTAACCCAACGCCCTAACCCAACCCCCCTAGCCCTAACCCAACGCCCTAACCCAACCCCCCAGCCGTAACCCAACGCCCCTAGCCCTAACCCACCCCCCTAGCCCTAACGCACCCCCCCTAGCCCAACCCGCCTAGCCATGACACAACCCCCCAGCACAAAACACCCGAGGAGGGGTGACAACAAAGAAGCAGCACAAACAGCTGCTTTCTATGAACACACAGATGACCCGTGTTCCGTTTACAGACACATGGATGACCCGTGTTCCGTTTACAGACACATGGATGACCCGTGTTCCGTTTACAGACACACAGATGACCCGTGTTCCTTTTACAGACACATGGATGACCCGTGTTCCGTTTACAGACACATGGATGACCCGTGTTCCGTTTACAGACACATGGATGACCCGTGTTCCGTTTACAGACACATGGATGACCCGTGTTCCGTTTACAGACACATGGATGACCCGTGTTCCGTTTACAGACACATGGATGACCCGTGTTCCGTTTACAGACACATGGATGACCCGTGTTCCGTTTACAGACACATGGATGACCCGTGTTCCATTTACAGACACACACAGATGTGTTCATGCATAGGAATAGCAAACCTGACCCGGGCAGGTCTGATTTGACTGAAACCATCAGGAACCAGAGATGCAGTAGTGTATTACCTGCAGTAGATGTCAGATGGTGCACGAGGAGCACCAGGGTAGGAATTTAAATCACCGGGACAGCAACAAAATGTGTTGGAACAAAAGTTCCGCTGGGCCGCTGCTGCCCCAACGTGAGCACACAAGAACAGAAACCAACCCGCTGAGAACCAACTGTTCATCACTACCCTTCCTCACAAAGTGCCTCCAAATCAGGGCCGCTGACATCTACTGCAGTATTAACAGAATCCCAACTCAAACATCCTGAACTATACCTTTACTGGACTTTTTCTTTAAATAATTAGACCCCAGGGAAACTCTGTCAAATCAGAATAACGTTCATTAAGGTTATCGCCCAACAACCAGAATCTTTCCTAAACTCACAGCTGACGTTTTAGTGACAAACTACAAATTTGTACTCTTTGTTTTGTCATATGTTTTATGGTTGATCAAAAGGACTTTTTTAAATGACAGATGTCTCATGAGAATTTGGTACCAACATCCCACAGAATGATAGAACATAAAAAGGCTGAGGGACCAACACCAGTAGAAACCTTCCCTGTCAGAGCAGCACTGCAGGAAAATGGGTTCAAAACAAAATCTCAAGTATGATCTTCAAAAGTCCAATAAGAATTGTCCACAGGACAGACTCCTCTTCTTGAAAGTCCTGCTCTGCAGCATGGGGGGATTTCTTCTGCTTCTGTACATCTTCTGAGGCGTAAGAGCCCTTCTCAAATGGGTCCTGGGGAACGGTCTGATCATAAAAGACCCGCATTTCAAACTCGCTCTCCTTGTGAGAGGGGTGGCCGTAAATGCCGATGCCCACAGGCCTCGCAAATTCCCCAGGCACCACCACCACATCCTGGCCACAGGTGACTGACTGCAGCTGGTAGGTGTCAAAGCTGGGCCGCAGTGTTTTGTCTGACACGTAGAGGTCGGCATCTCCCTTAAGGCTCTGCATGTGCAGGACGATCCTCCCATCGTGATTGAGTCGCAGATAACTGTAGTTTCCAGCCCCGATGTGGCCCTGAACCACATGAAGCAGCAGCCACTCCTCCGGGACGTTGTTGTCGTCAGGATTCAGGAAACCTGTGACCACGGACAGCATGAAGGTGACGAGGAGAGCGCCGCAGCTCAGCATCATCATCGTGTCAGTCAGCAGCTGGACGACACCCAACAGCCTGAGCACAGGAGGAGAGCGGTCAGACCTCAGCACCAAATCTCACAACAGCAGTGTGTAGAAAAGCTATTCAGACACTCCACAGCTCTGGAGGCAAAAGCAGGAGGGTTTATTTTTGCAAATGTTCAGTTAAAACACGTCATGTTGAGCCGCCTTAGGAACACTTTGGGAAAAAAACCTGCCAAATTAGCAGTTAATCCATTTTGAAAATCCACTCTCATTAACACAACCTTACGTGACAAGCAGTAATTCTCTCAGATCATAAATGATCCACTTTTCTAACTAAGTGGACCGATTGATATCCCTGAAGTTTGATGGGAGATGGCCGATCCTCTTCCTGGACTTAGGGTTAGGGATTAGGGTTAGGGTTAGGGAAGGATGTAAACATCCCATCAAGACAATGCCTTGATGAGCAACGATGAGGAGTTGTTGCAGCCAGAGTGTCCGGCCCCTGGCTGTGAGTCTGTGAAGCCAGCTCAGAACCACTGAAGGGCGGGGGTAGGGTTAAGGTTTGGGTTGGGAATCAAGGGGGTCCACTGAGGGGTTGGGAGTTAGGGCTAGGGTTGAGAATTGGGGGGTCAGGGTTAGGGTTGAGTCAGGGGAGTCCACTGAAGGGTTCCTCATCCTTCTGAATGAGTGGGGTGTGAAAGGCCGCGCACACACACACACACACACACACACACACACACACACACACACACACACACACACACACAGAGGGAAGAGCCACTGGGAACAACACTGCTAAGAGACTTTGACATCTGAACAAGGTCAGGGAACAACCCACTGACCTTCAGTTGAGTGGACACCCACTCATGACCCACAGACACCACAGACATATTCTGTGGATGGCCCCTGTGGGTTTGGGCTCACTAACTTTGCTGAATTGTATTCCTGATGAGTCAAATCAGTGTGGATACCAGTAAACTTTCACTTTGTACAACTGAAAAGGTCAACTCTTGTGTAAGTCTCACGGGAAGTTTGGACTGACCGCAGCCCGTTTTATGGTCGCCCTGACACAGTGTACTTGTTTAATGCTGGAACTCACATGGACAAAGATCCAAGGCACCAAAGGACAAACCTCGAGGAAGGGTTAGAGTTAGGTTCAATCAATCAATCAATAAATTAATCAACTTTATTTATAAAGCACTTAATCACGTCAATAGACATTCCAAAGTGTTATATAGGCAGAGAAACCCAACAGAACCCTCCAGAGCAAGCATAACAGAGGCAGAAACTCTGGGCAGGTTCAATTCAATTCAAAAAACTTTATTTGTCCCCAAGGGTCAATTGAAGGCACGTAAAGCAGTAGTATCGGTGCAAAAGACAGGATTGGTGCACAAAAAGGACATGCAGAGTGCAAAGAGCAAAAACCAGACCCAATACACAGAAAGCAAACACTGACACGAAAATACACAATAAACACATATGTACAATATAAACTGGATGAGCAATGAGCTAATATATTTAAAAATGTATACATTGTAATACTATAAAAATATTAAGACTCTTCTTATTGAGGCAGCAATATGTGTGTTGGTATGAACAGTGTAAACAGTGTAAACATAAACAGTGTAAACAGTGACACTGTTTATGTTTACACTGTTTATGTTTACACTGTGTCAACAAACAGGTATGCAGTTACAGTTAAACACACAAACTAGAGAGATTTAGGAGTTTAGGAGGTTGACAGGTTTGGGAACAAAGCTGTCAACCTCCTAAATCCCGGAACCCCCAACCCTTAACCCTAAGGTAGTTTAGGGTTAGGGGTTCAGGGGTTTGGGTTTGGGGGTTAGGGTTAAGGGTGTTAGGGGGTTAAGGTTAGGGGTTAGCGTTATGGGTTCAGGGGTTAGGGTTAAGGGGTCAGGGGTTAAGGTTACGTTCAGGTTAGACCATGTTCCACAGAGCAGATCGATCTACCAACCCTCTGACTCTGGAACCCCTTCAGGTTCGAGGTACATAAACCGTGAACAAGCAGTCAGAAGCACATGAAGCCGCTGTGTCACATGAATTCAACTCTTTCAAACTGAGGTGAAAATTACTTCGTAAGTCAAAAGAGCAGCATTAGAGTGGAAAACACCTAAAAACCTGACAAAGCGCCTCTGTAAACCGGATCAGGACGTAAAGCAAGTGAACCTGCCGGGTTCCTGAGGGGAAGAGATCTGTGACTGGAGGTGTCTGACAGGATTCACCAGGTCCACCGCTGCCCAACTGAAACATCCAAATGTTCCTCCAAAGTCAAATCAGAAGTGGGCCTTTGTACTTCCTGCTAATGGGAAAACTCTGCTCACGGCCGGTGGGAGTTTAGAGCCGGAGAGCTCGTCGACCGGGATAAAAATAACCGCTGGTGGAGTAGAGCCTTCCAACCACGAGGCGGTTGGACGGAGCGCCTCCGCTGCGGCTCATGTGTTGGAGACTCAGTCACATGTTTGTGATCACAGAGAGAGCACCAATATAGTACCGATAGAGCACCGATAGAGCACCGATATAGTACCGATAGAGCACCGATAGAGCACCGATATAGTACCGATAGAGCACCGATATAGTACCGATATAGCACCGATATAGTACCGATAGAGTACCGATAGAGCACCGATAGAACACCGATAGAGCACCGATATAGTACCGATATAGCACCATATAGTACCGATAGAGCACCGATATAGTACCGATAGAGCACCGATATAGTACCGATAGAGCACCGATATAGTACCGATAGAGGACCGATATAGTACCGATATAGCACCGATATAGTACCGATAGCGCACCGATATAGTACCGATAGAGCACCGATATAGTACCGATAGAACACCCGGCACGGATCCAGTCGGCACTTCCGGGTCGGTCAGACGCAGCACGTGTGGCAGCGTTCCCATTCGTTCACACTGTTTCATTGTATTATTGTTGGAACAAACTGACACGAAGCTAATGTGGCTAGGCTAGCTATTGAGCGGACTGTCGCGCAGCTAACGCCACTGCTAGCTTGTTCAGCGGGTCCCGGTCCTCACTGAAGCGACTAACGGAACGTGATGACGGACGGCCCCGGTAGAACATGGGCCCCGGGCCGCTGATACTCACTCAAACGCCGTTTCCTGACCTGCATCTTCGCCCAAACGCGACCTGCTGGAGTCCAAGTTCACTTCTTCGGTGCTTTTCCTGTTGCGTCACGAAGCAGCGGCGGCGGGACGCGACCCCTGCTGGCCAAAGCAGAGAAGTGCAGCCCGTCACACAGGACGAACCCCCCCACACGGAGCCTCCGGATACATGATGCGCTACTTTAAAGTGTGCATTCCATCACGTTACAAATGTAGAAGAGACATGAAGGGAAAAATAATCAAATGTCACACATTCAAAATAGAAAACATAAAAGATATCTAGAAAAGTTCGTCTGGGGGTCACTCAAAAACCAGAAGCACATCTGATACCAGTAAGTTGGTAGTTTGAGCACCAACTTACTATGACTATGTGAAAATCCAATTCCACCATCTTCACACACCCCTGAGCAGTGACTGAGAGGAGCTCATGCGTTTGGGTCAGGATTTCAGAGGGAGGGGGCAACTACAGGATGATCCATCACATCAGGTCCAGCGCTTCAACAGAGGGGGGAGGTGGTTGGAATCATATGGGTGGAAGAAGTCTGGGGGGGGGGTGGGAGGTCCATGAGGCTGGAGAGGCTCGGTTATGGGGGCGTGGTGGGACGGGATCCAGAGGAGGTTCTGGAGGACAGGGCTGAGGTAATCCAGTGTTGGGGTGTTGAGACCATCATCAAAGGAGTAATGATTTACTTACACACACACACACACACACACACACACACACACACACACACACACACACACACACACACACACACACACACACACACACACACACACACACACACACACACACACACACACACCAAACCCAGATGATGTATCAAGTGTTACTTTATTGGATTGCATATCTACATTTCCTTCGCTTTTCATTGCTGAATTCAAAGTCGTCCCACCTGATTTCCTGATTTTCGTTTCTCAAAGTTAGAACCACAAGTTGAACTAAAGTCAGATTCAGAAAATAAGACAAGAAAACATTTAACGTCTCTGCACAGCACAAACTTAAACGCTGATTGAAAGTTTTCTACAGACACCTAATTGACCCAAAAATTTTAAGATATTTAAATTTTCTTTGTTCTCTCAATGTCAATTTAGAACCATTTATATTTTCAAATGTGTATTTCAGCTGTTATATACAAACATTATTCACCTGCATTCCCAATAATAACGCCTCCCCTCTGTGATAATATAAAATAAATTACAAATCCATTTCCAGGCATGCATGCTGTCATTCCACTCATCAAAATCAGCCCTACTAATGTCACACCACTCGTTTCACAATCATCTGCACTTCAGTGAACACCAGCTGTGGTTTTGGGGGTTTGAGTATGGACAGGTTGGGGGAGTCTTGACCGCTGTTAATCCACAACATGTCTCCATCATGTTGTGGTAAATGTTGGATTATTTTGCTGCCGTTTCCGTCCTCAACATTTTTTGCAAACTATTGAACTCATGTGAGGCTTCTCAGTTTGGCAGCAGCGTAAATTCAATCCATCACGGAGCCCCGACTTCCAAACCTACTGAGGAAGATTAAAATTAAGATTCAAAGTTAAGTATAGATTCAAACTCGACAGAGAGTGTGGGCAGAGCTGCAGGTGGATTCACGCTCTGTTTAAACTGGACTGAGAGACGTGACAGCAGGAACGCGGCGCCGCGGCGCTGCCTTCCCCTCCACAGCTGTTACAATAGGGACAGATGGTTTGGTAGAAACTGTTTAGATTGCTTCTGCCCAGGTGACCAATCACAGCGCCTGAAAGAGAAGGGCGGGGGCAGAGGCGTGGCCTGAGACCACAAACACGCAGCCAACACACAACAAAACCAAACCTGAAGAGATTCACAGTTTTCTCAGCTACAACGCAGAGACGGGTGTGTGTGTGTGTGTGTGTGTGTGCGTGTGCGCGCGTCAGGCCGCGTGATCCAGGGTCAGGGGTCAGGGGCCGGAGCTCTGAGAGAACTGGTGCTGCTCGGGGGCAAACAGGCACAACGACTACAATGGGTCTACGTCACTAACAGGAGTCTTTCTGTTCAGGTGGGGGGGGGGCGGACAAACTGCAGTAATGAGCTGTAACCTTCACCGGGTCTGGGGTAGATGTTGGGGGGTGGGGGGCGCAGCAGCTACATCGCTGGGGGACCCGGGGCTCAGACGGGGGGGGCCTTGCGCTGCAGGAGATACTGGTGGATGTCGTCAGCGTCTCGCTTCAACCAGGCGGCGTTCAGGAGGATGTTCTCACAGCACTGCTGCACGGTACGCTCCGCCGACGGCGCCGGGTGGCTGTCAAAGAAACTCTGACACCACAGGTCACACACACACACACACACACACACACACACACACACACACACACACACACACACACATCAGAAAACACTGACACAAACACACCTCAGCCCAACATGACCCCCCCCGGCACACGAGAGGCTCTCGTCTTGCCAGCGGTGAAGGTGGGGGGGTCCTGACACGCTGCCAGAGACCCGCCCACCGCCCCTCTGGCTCTGAGGGGGGCCGCTGGGCTCCTTTGTTCTGCCTGGACTTCATGTGAAGGAACTTCACCAAAACAACCTCACTAACGTGAAAAGTAGTGAACGCAGCACGTTTGGCTCCGTTCACCACTAGTGAATGAGGCCCCGCCCCCCTGTTCACTCGCTTGAGGCCCTGTTGATCCTGATTGGCTGATTCCTTTTCTTCAAACAGACAATGCTACAACTTTAGCACACGTTCACAGCCTCCAGTGGAACCAGGAACCGTCTGGGAGTCTCTCACCTTCACCTCAGCGGCCATTTTGTCGTTAGCAAATCCATCAACGGTGAGCTGCAGACAGGTGAGAGGACAGGTGACAGGTCAGGTGACAGAGGTCAGGTGACAGGTCAGGTGACAGAGGTCAGGTGACAGGTCAGGTGACAGGTCAGGTGACAGAGGTCAGGTGACAGGTCAGGTGACAGAGGTCAGGTGACAGGTCAGGTGACAGAGGTCAGGTGACAGGTCAGGTGATAGGTCAGGTGACAGAGGATAGTGACAGAGGACAGGTGAGATAACAGGTGAGACGGCGTTCTGGTGGGCGGAGTTGAAGGCGTGTGACGACGACCCAAACCTTGATGAGCCTGGAGATGAGGAACCCCCCCTGGTAGCGGTTGTACAGCTCCTCCCAGTTGTCCTTCACAAACTTCCAGGCTGCTTTCCGACCTTGTCGGCTGCTTCCTGCCACGCCCCCGATGACGGACACGGTGTCCTGGGGACGCACCTCCTCCTGCCAGCAGCAGACACACGTGTTCACACCGTACGTTCTGTGTGTGTGTGACCACACATCGCCCCGTACGCCCGCCTCTCGCCCAGTTGGGTCTGCAGCTGCAGACTGAACCCTATCTACACCTGGACCAACAAACTGGGCAACAGTCGGGCGTTTGGGTGGAGCTGCTGCGTGTTCATAGGCTCATTTCTGAGCTCATGGTCACATGACCTTGGTTCCACGGTTCCCCTCATAATATATGAAAAATAACTAATAATAATTTCATAAAAATAAATAACTATCATAATAATAACTATAATAATAATAACGTAATAATAATAGTAATACCTATCATCATAGTAATAATAATATAATAAGAATAACTAAACAATAATAATAATAATAATAATAATAATAATAATAATATGAATACAGCTTCCTTCTGTTTTCTCCTTCAGCAGGTTTGGATTCTTTTACTCACTCAAACAATTTACTCTGATCCACACACACACCTGATCCACACACACACCTGATCCACACACACACCTGATCCACACACACCTGATCCACACACACCTGATACACACACACCTGATCCACACACACCTGATCCACACACACACCTGATCCACACACACACCTGATCCACACACACACCTGATCCACACACACCTGATCCACACACACACCTGAACCACACACACACCTGATCCACACACACCTGATCCACACACACACCTGATCCACACACACACCTGATCCACACACACACCTGATCCACACACACACCTGATCCACACACACCTGATCCACACACACACCTGATCCACACACACACCTGATCCACACACACACCTGATCCACACACACACCTGATCCACACACACACCTGATCCACACACACACCTGATCCACACACACCTGATCCACACACACCTGATCCACACACACACCTGATCCACACACACCTGATCCACACACACACCTGATCCACACACACACCTGATCCACACACACACCTGATCCACACACACCTGATCCACACACACCTGATCCACACACACCTGATCCACACACACACCAGATCCACACACACCTGATCCACACACACACCTGATCCACACACACCTGATCCACACACACACCTGATCCACACACACCTGATCCACACACACACCTGATCCACACACACACCTGATCCACACACACACCTGATCCACACACACACCTGATCCACACACACCTGATCCACACACACCTGATCCACACACACCTGATCCACACACACACCTGATCCACACACACCTGATCCACACACACACCTGATCCACACACACACCTGATCCACACACACCTGATCCACACACACACCTGATACACACACACACCTGATACACACACACACCTGATCCACACACACCTGATCCACACACACCTGATCCACACACACACCTGATCCACACACACACCTGATCCACACACACACCTGATCCACACACACACCTGATCCACACACACACCTGATCCACACACACCTGATTCACACACACCTGATTCACACACACCTGATCCACACACACCTGATCCACACACACCTGATCCACACACACACCTGATCCACACACACACCTGATCCACACACACCTGATCCACACACACACCTGATCCACACACACACCTGATCCACACACACCTGATCCACACACACACCTGATCCACACACACCTGATCAACACACACACCTGATCCACACACACACCTGATCCACACACACCAGATCCACACACACACCTGATCCACACACACACCTGATCCACACACACACCTGATCCACACACACACCTGATTCACACACACCTGATTCACACACACCTGATCCACACACACCTGATCCACACACACCTGATCCACACACACACCTGATCCACACACACACCTGATCCACACACACCTGATCCACACACACACCTGATCCACACACACACCTGATCCACACACACCTGATCCACACACACACCTGATCCACACACACCTGATCCACACACACCTGATCCACACACACACCTGATCCACACACACACCTGATCCACACACACCTGATCCACACACACCTGATCCACACATGAAAACATTGTCCGTGTGCTCCGCTGTCCTCTGGGTGTTAAATGTGTGATTAGCGGTTCGCTACCTTCACTCTGGGCTTCTCTTCTTTCATCAGGAAACCGTTGAGCACACCCCCCACCCCCCCACCCCCACCCCACACAGCCCCACACGGCTCCACACGGCCCCACGGGCAGCAGCTCATCACGGACCAACAAGCTCTGTGTGTGTATCTGTGTCTGTGAGTGTGTGTGTGTGTGTGAGTGTGTGTGTGTGTGTGGTGGGTGTGGGAGTGGGTGTGTGTGGGGGGTGGGTGTGGTGGGGGGGTGGGGTGGGGGGGGGAGGGTGGGTGTGGTGGGGGTTGGGGGTGGGGTGTGGGGGGTGGGGTGGGTGTGGTGGGGAGTGGGTGTGGGGGGGTGGGGGGGGTGGTGTGTGTGTGGTGTGAGGGTGTGGGGGTGTGAGTGGTGGGTGGGGTGTGGGGGTGTGTGTGGGGGGTGTGGTGTGTGGTGTGAGTGTGGTGTGTGGGTGTGTGAGTGTGTGTGTGTGTGTGGTGGTGTGTGTGGGTGTCTGTGAGTGTGTGGTGTGTGTGTGTGGTGAGTGTGTGTGTGTGTGTGTGGTGGTCTGTGAGGTGTGTGTGTGTGTGTGTGTGAGTGTGTGTGGGTGTGAGTGTGTGTGGGAGTGTGTGTGGTGTGTGTGTGTGAGTGTGTGGTGTTGTGTCTGTGAGTGTGTGTATGGATGTGTGTGTGTGTGTGTGTCTGTGAGTGTGTGTGTGTGTGTGTGAGTGTGTCTGTGAGTGTGTGTGTGTGTCTGTGAGTGTGTGTGTGTGTGAGTGTGTGTGTGTGTGTCGAGTGTGTGTGTGTGTGTCTGTGAGTGTCTGTGTGTGTGTGTGTGTGTGTGTGTGTGTGTGTGTCTGTGAGTGAGTGTGTGTGTGTGTGCAATAAACAGAGCTACATGAAACCCCAGCAGTGTGTCTGTGACCCTACTAACGAGAGCATGACCCCCCCTGGAGCACCAGGTGATCCGGCGGGTGTCGTACCGACAGGGCGAACAGCAGCACTCTGTGGATCAGGTCGGGGGCGGAGATGGCCCCCAGAACACGCTCTATGCGGTTCCTCTCCTCCTGCATGTCTGCCTGTTTGTGGAGCTACAGGACACACACACACACACACACAACACACACACACACACACGTTAGAGTAACGCTGGAAAGCAGGTGACACACACACACACAGACACAGACACACACACACAGACACACACAGACATACACACACACACACACACACACACAAACACACATACACACACACACAAACACACACACAGACATACACACACAAACACACACACACAGACATACACACACACACACGCTCACACACACACAGACACACACACACACACACACTCACACACACAAACACACACAAAAACACACAAACACACACACAAACACACATACACACACAAACACACACACACAAACACACACACAGACAGACATACACACACAAACACACACACACACACACACACACACTCACACACACAAAAACACACAAACACACACTCACACACACAAAAACACACAAACACACACACACAGACATACACACACACACACACACACACTCACACACACAAACACACACACACAGACACACACACACACACACAAACACACAGACAGACATACACACACAAACACACACACACACACACACACACACACACACTCACACACACAAAAACACACAAACACACACTCACACACACAAAACACACACACACAGACATACACACACACACACACACTCACACACACAAACACACACACACAGACACACACACACACACACACACACAAACACACACACCTTCAGCATGACGTCCAGCGTGGCCCCGTCCCCGTGCTTCAGCACCGTCAGGTACACCTGGAGGCAGAGGACAGGATTCTATCACACCAGTGATGGCGAGTCACATGACATCCCACACCAGTCTGGAGTGGTGCAGCCCCCGTGTGGACAACACCCCCACAGCAGCACATGAACAATAAACAAACACCTGAGATCACACTCCTACCCACCCCACCAGGTGTTCTGTTGACCCCCTGAGTCAGGTCAATGTTTTGCTCACCGGGCTCCTGAGGTCAGCAGGGAGGGGCTGTCTGCCCTCCAGGTGCTCCTTGAACCGACGCCGCGCCTCCTCCAGGGTGGGCTTGTGTCCCGCCTTCCCCAGCTTCCCCAGAACTAGACCCCTCAGGAGGGCATCCAGGTGACCTGCAGGACAAAGCAGGTGCTGAACCCTAACCCTGCCACAGGGGGCGCACTGCAGAACATTCTGGTGAGTCCACAGTCCAAACATCTACACAAGTACCTCCAGACACCGGCGGCTCCACATGGACCAACGCCTGAGACACGGGCCGCTGGGGGCGGATGGATACATCAGTGAGACCGGATCTCGTTCTTTACCACGTGTTGGTGGATGGATACATCAGTGAGACCGGATCTCGTTCTTTACCACGTGTTGGTGGATGGATACGACATCAGTGAGACCGGATCTGGTTCTTTACCACGTGTTGGTGGATGGATACAACATCAGTGAGACCGGATCTCGTTCTTTACCACGTGTTGGTGGATGGCTACGACATCAGTGAGACCGGATCTCGTTCTTTACCACGTGTTGGTGGATGGATACATCAGTGAGACCGGATCTGGTTCTTTACCACGTGTTGGTGGATGGATACATCAGTGAGACCGGATCTCGTTCTTTACCACGTGTTGGTGGATGGATACATCAGTGAGACCGGATCTCGTTCTTTACCACGTGTTGGTGGATGGATACGACATCAGTGAGACCGGATCTGGTTCTTTACCACGTGTTGGTGGATGGATACAACATCAGTGAGACCGGATCTCGTTCTTTACCACGTGTTGGTGGATGGATACGACATCAGTGAGACCGGATCTGGTTCTTTACCACGTGTTGGTGGATGGATACGACATCAGTGAGACCGGATCTCGTTCTTTACCACGCGTTGGCGGATGGATACATCAGTGAGACCGGATCTCGTTCTTTAACACGTGTTGGCGGATGGATACATCAGTGAGACCGGATCTCGTTCTTTACCACGTGTTGGTGGATGGATACATCAGTGAGACCGGATCTCGTTCTTTACCACGTGTTATGGGATGTATTAATGCTAGTTTGACCAAGTAGGACATCACTGAAGGCCTAGGTGTGAAGAGCACGCCCCCCCACTGTGTGGTATTTATACATTCTTTAAAAAGCAAAGACTGAAACAAACACAGCTTAACATTCCTGGTCGTGTCCTGAGAGACTGTGCTGATGAGCTCACAGATGTCTTCACAGACATCTTCAACATCTCCCTGAGCCAGGCTGCTGTCCCTACCTGTCTTAAAGCCACCACCATCATCCCAGTCCCAAAGAAGTCACCCCCATCCGGCTTCAACGACTACCACCCAGTTGCACTCACTCCCATCCTCATGAAGTGCTTCGAGCGGCTAGTCATGCACCACATCAAGTCTGCCCTCCCTTCAACCCTGGACCCTTTTCAGTTTGCCTACCGGTCCAACCGCTCGACTGATGACGCCATCTCCACTGCCTTACACTCAACCCTCACCCACCTGGAGACCAAAGACTCGTACGCCAGAATGCTGTTCATCGACTTCAGCTCAGCATTCAACACAATCACCCCCCAGCAGCTCATCTATAAACTGGACCAGCTTGGACTCAACACCTCCATACACAACTGGCTGCAGGACTTCCTGACAGGGAGACCACAGGCAGTTTGAGTCGGTAACAACACCTCCAGCACCTTCATGCTGAACACGGGAAGCCCCCCAAGGATGTGTTCTGAGCCCCCTCCTCTTCACTCTGTTGACCCCCGACTGCACACCAACTTTCAGCTTCAACCTCTTCATCAAGTTTGCAGACGACACGACTGGTGGGTCTCATCATCAACAACGATGAGACAGCCTACAGGAATGAGGTGGGCCTCCTGGCTATGTGGTGCAAGGACAACAATCTCCATCTGAATGTGGAGAAGACGAAGGAGATTGTTGTGAACTTCAGGAGAGCACGCACCCAGCATGCTCCACTAACCATCGATGGTGCTGCAGTGCAAAGGGTCAGCAGCACCAAGTTCCTGGGTGTGCACATCTCCGAGGACCTGTCCTGGGACCGCAACACCGCATCGCTGGCCAAAAAAGCCCAACAGCACCCCTACTTCCTCAAAAAACTGAGGAGAGCAAGAGCCCCACACCCCATCATGCTCACCTTCTACAGAGGCACCATCGAGAGCATCCTGACCAGCTGCATCACCGTGTGGTACGGCGCCGGCATTGTTTCCTGCCCTAAGACCCTGCAGCGCATCGTGAGAGCAGCTGAAAAGATCCCTTCCCTTACAGACATTTATAACACCCGCCTCACCCGCAAAGCCATCAGCATTGCAGGTGATCCCACCCATCCCTCTCACAGCCTTTTCAGCCTGCTGCCATCAGGTAGGAGACTGCAGAGTCTGGGCCAGAACCAGCAGGCTCAAGGACAGTTTCTTTCACCAGGCGGTCAGGAGGCTCAACTCCCTCCCTACTCTGCCCCCTGCCATAGCCTTGAACTCTACCCTCACCCTAGCACCTGACTACCTATCTCTCCCTCCCCCCCCATCAACTCAGGGACTGATCACACGTCATTTCCCCCACGGGATTGAAGAGTGTATAGAGATGTTAACCATCCCTTGTGTTTCGTCTTATACTTCGTGCTGTAATGTCTGATGTACTGCCTGTGTTGTTCTGCTTATTGTCCTGCCTGTGTTGTCCTGCCTGTGTTGTCCTGCCTGTGTTGTACTGCCTGTGTTGTCCTGCCTGTGTTGTCCTGCCTGTGTTGTCCTGCCTGTGTTGTCCTGCCTGTGTTGTCCTGCCTGTGTTGTCCTGCCTGTGTTGTCCTGCCTGTGTTGTACTGCCTGTGTTGTCCTGCCTGTGTTGTCCTGCCTGTGTTGTCCTGCCTGTGTTGTCCTGCCTGTGTTGTCCTGCCTGTGTTGTCCTGCCTGTGTTGTCCTGCCTGTGTTGTCCTGCCTGTGTTGTCCTGCCTGTGTTGTCCTGCCTGTGTTGTCCTGCCTGTGTTGTCCTGCCTGTGTTGTCCTGCCTGTGTTGTCCTGCCTGTGTTGTACTGCCTGTGTTGTACTGCCTGTTCAGAGAGGACTGCAATTTCATCTGTGCTGTATGTCGTGCATACATGCTACATTTGACAATAAAGCTGACTTTGACTTAAAGTCTTCACTGTTACTGAACCTTGTAGTTCTGTGGTCCTGGTCAGGTAGGAACTCACCTTCCCCTAACTTGCTGTCCCAGCCCAGCTCCAAGCCGATGGGGGTGAACAGGTCCCGGATGAATTCCTGGATCTCCTCGTGGAAGTCGGTGTGAGACAGCAGCGAGGACAACACCCCCAGGTTGCAGCTGAGGTCACTCCACACGGTGTAGTTGGGTTCATTGACAAACGCCTCCATGAGCTTCAGCACTTCCACTGTACTGATCATGCCGGCACGAGACTGAATACACAACACAACAGTCAGGTTAGTGCTGCGATGCAGGAAAATGAAAACAACTTAAAACTATTCAAGGGCACAAAAAACCTTCCAACGTTTTCCTGATGAACATTTTCCTGATGCAGACCTGACTTCCTGTCTCCTACTAACAGAAAACTTGTTCTTTGGAAGCTCCAAAAGGTTCCTGTTAAACCGAAGCACCTTTCAAACGGTGAAGGGCTGAATCCCCTCTCATGTAATAATAAGAAGAACCAGAGCTGCAAGCATTGCTGTTAGGACCCACACCCCATACTACTAAATACTATACCATAGTATACTAACTATTAAAGTAATGTGATCAGCTGCTGCTGTCCTGCTGCATTATCTCTGTCAGGGTTGCAAACATGTTAACATTTCATGTCTTCTTTGAAGCATGAAGTCAGGTCTAGAATGGGCTCTTGATAGTGGAGTTAGAACAACTTCCTGTTTCCAGACTGAGGGTCAGCCTTCAGCACACGGCTGTTTCCCGTCCACCAGCAGCTGACAGTCACACAGAAACATCATGAAGGTCTAAAGCTTCATTTCATGTGATTTGGGGTCAACATAATATAAATAAAATTCAAAAAGTCAGAATTTGTTGTCAGTCGGTGGCGGTGTGACATTAACTGATTTGACATACAGTCGTCTTTAGGGGGCGCCACCTATCCACTCAGAAGGTGGCAGACATGAACAGCTGAATGTCTCACTGGTGAAAACAGTTCTGAACAACGACTTCCTGTCCTGTCTTGAGAACCCTATCATGCGTAAATTTTCCCTTTGGTTGGATTTTATATTAAGTTACTGCAGTTTGAGAATGTTCAGACATCCGAAAGCACAATTCATCAGGGAGAATAACAGTAATTCCACAGAATAACTAATTCCATGCATTGATACTGTGTTGTGACCGTTTGATAATGTACAAAATGTACGGCAGGGATATTACACTCCAAAAAATGAGGAAAAACTGAAGGATAAAGATCAAAGTTAACATCCGCTCTTATAGACTCAATGTTCAGGGGACTGATACAGATAGATGGGTTCATCAGTTCACTGATATAACCTTTAAAGGTGTAGAAAATGAATGTTTGTGTTTCAGGTTGAGCAGAAAATGAAGCAATTTGATTGGCTGCCTGGAGGCGTAGGAATGATTTTCTCTGTCTGCCCTTTGTGAAGTCCAGTGAACAAGTTCGGACACGTTCCCTCTAACAGTGAGTTGTGACTGACACAAAGTGCACTATGGTTTCAAATGGTGTGCACTATGATGTAACACTCCATGCCTCGCTCCTGCAAAGTGCTCTTCTCAGCAAGCATGTAGTAAATCCTGTTTAACACGGTGAATAACACGGTGTATAACACAGTGTATAACACAGTGTATAACAGTGTATAATGCAGTGTATAACACAGAGTATAACAGTGTATAGGACAGTGTATAGGACAGTGTATAGGACAGTGCATAACACAGTGAATAACAGTGAATAACACAGTGAATAACAGTGAATAACACAGTGAATAACAGTGAATAACAGTGTATAACTGTGAATAACACAGTGTATAACACAGTGCATAACACGAGTCAGCAGTAAGGGTCACTAACGTCTGCCTGTCCTTTAGAACCAGAGTGGTTCACTGTCAGAATGGAGGCTGTGTCTCAGTGCTGGACTGACATCAGTTCATCAAACATTACCAAATCTCCGTGTGTGTGTGTGTGTGTGTGTGTGTGTGTGTGTGTGTGTGTGTGTGTTGGAGTTTCACCAGAGAGAAGAGGTCGTTCTGCAGGCCCAGCCTGTCCACAGGCTGTAAGCGGAGGTCCTGGATGCCCGGCAGCAGACTCTCCAGCATGGAGGAGCTGTACTGGATGCGGTAGAAGCCCACGGTGCCGAGGTTGATCTGTGAACAAGGATGTCAGAACGTTTCCACTCCACTGAACGTGAACCAAACAGAAGAAACATATTAAGGGTTTAATGAACACCAAATATCAGCTGTTCATGTTTAAATGAACCAACATCAAGAACGGACTTCAGGCCTTACCACTGATACCAGAACGTAACCAGCAGCAGGTCTCGTCATGTAGTTGGGGGGGCATTTAATAATATTTACAACAATATGTAGAAATCAGCTACTTAATATCCAGTAAACCTGCTGCCCCCCCCCCCCCCCGCTGATGTCAGGAGGGCCCCCAGGGGGGGGACACTCCCTCAGACTGGGCTCCACCTGGACCTTCTGAACCCACACAGAAATGGGGGGTGAGGGGGGGACCTTCTGACCCTGCTGTGAACCTGATGCCCCACCAGAGCTCCGGTCTCACCTTGACCCACTGGTGGGGGCTGACGCCGCTCAGCGTGATGGTCATCTCAGGTCTGTCCAGCAGAACCTTGAGTTTGGAGCAGGTGGGGTCGTCGCTGGTGCAGATGCTGACGGGGACCATCCAGCTGGGGCAGCTCTCACCTGTAGGACGGACACAGGTGAAGCAGCTGACGTGTCTGCACCAATCACAGGCTGCGTGAGGCGACACTCACCGTCAGGAGGACCGCTGGCACAGAACTTCTTCTGGGAGATCTTCAGGACGCGGTTGTCCCCTTGCTGTGACAGAGAACACGGTCAGATGGTCATGGGGAGGCCCTGTTCACACTGGTCTCCTACATCTGATTCTCATCAAATCCAGACTGAGATCAAATGTCTCATGTGTAGTCTGAACAGTCCCATACCACATGGTATCACACGTGGTTGTTCATGATAACAAGAACGACCACAGCTCACCTGCTCCTGGTCCACTACTATTATGGGGAAGCCCATCTGCTTGGTCCACGAGCCCATCACCGCGGCAACGGGTTTCCCACTGGCCTTCTCCAAACAGTCCCACAGATCCTCTGTCACAAACAGCCAGGAGTCAGACCCACAGGAACCGAGACGTGTCGGATCGGGGTCAGGATGTTTTCTACCACGTCTTACCCGTTGAAGCATTTTTATGTTGAAATTTCAAGAGATAGGAATTCATTCCTTTCCTGAAGTCCTGAAGAGAGAGAGACAGGTGAGAGCAGACGGAACGGGGCTACACGGAGCTTCTCAGCAGAACCAAATGGAGTTAAACCAAATGGAGTTAAATATGCAGTGGGTCGTGTTCCCACCTCGTCTCCTATGTAGTCGTGCAGCATGCGGATCACAGACGCCCCTTTGCTGTAGGAGATGGCGTCAAATATCTCATCCACCTCTGACGGATGGCCCACATTCACCTGGAGCACACAGTAGGAAATCAGGCTGAAAGCAGCTCCCACAGCGTTAAACCCATTATCTGTTCTCTACCATCACACACGTCCACAATAATGATAGAAGCAGCTGATGTTTCTCAGCTGTAGAGGAAACAAACCCTACATTTTGCGGGAATCGTCTCCCCAGAGCACACACTACGTGGTGTGTGTGCAGCTCACCTCTATGGGGTGGCTGCTGTCCAGGGCGTCCAGGTCCAGCGCGCGGGTGTAGTCCGCTGACACGAACTGGGTCCAGATGTCGTACTCTGGGAAGCAGTGGTCCACACACAGGTACTCGATCCAGGAGGCAAAGCCTTCATTCAGCCAGAGGTGGGTCCACCACTCCTGTGGACACACACACACACACACGTCATCAGTCATGTCTAAAGGTTTCCCTTCAGTTCCTCACGCTGACAGTCTTCCTTTAGCAGAAGGATCTCAGTGATGATTGTTGGTCGTTATGACAACCCCACCATAACCACTTTAAATCCCCAAACACCGGCTCACAACCCAGTGGACAGCGGGTGGAGTGTTTGAATTTTTCTTTTATCAATTTAAATCTTTTTTACAGCGATCTCTCGTTCCAGGACCTCCGTGAAAAACAAAAGGCAGCGACATAGCGACCAAATGTTTAATTACGTATGGTTTAAGCGTTAATGAACCCTCCCCACACTGACACTAAACCAGCAGCACGTTCAGAAGCATTCCACTTCACACATCAAAAGTAAACTTCAGGAGTCGTGTCCCTGAACCCAGAGCACACGGACGCTGTCAGCCAATAGCGTGTGCCTGAAGTAACATGACCACAGCTCACCTGAGACACGTGCTCCTCACCTGTCCCTCCCTCGTCCTCCATGAGATTTAAGTTTCAATGTTGACTGACATTTCAATATATATTTTAACAATCCATAATGTAGTGACATTGCACATCTTAAAGTGTGAATCGGTGAGGGAAACGGAATTTTGAAAAGTGACTTCTGTGTAGAATGAGGCACAGATGAATACACGCGCCTGTGCCTTGACAGGTGTCGGTCATATGATCGGTTACCACCCATTACCCCAAAAATCAAGCCCACAGTATTTCTCCCACGGTGATGCACTGATTGTAAATCACTATATTTCAGAATAAACCTCATCAGTGCCATCACTGGAATCCAGTTATTAGAATAATTTATTAGAAAGGATTTTTATTCTAAACTAATTTCCTTTACAGACAGGTTGATCATTAATTTATAAATAAAGGTTATTGTCTGTTGATGTCTGCTGACATCAGACCACTGGTGATTGATTATTAGACTACAGCCGTCCTGGTGTCACTAGTGATTATCCATGGAGCTAAAGGTTGGACTGCTGGGAGACAAACGGCTGCATCTTCTGACTAGATAGAAGTCAGGAGACCGAGCACGACCTCCAGAGGATAACCGACACCAGTAGTGAGGTTGTGTTTGGTCATTGAACAGACGGACCTTCACGCCTCTGGACATTTGTGCTGCTTCATTTCCTTGAAGGACTTTTTTCCCTTCAGTAGTGACCAACAGACTGTTTGTGCATACAGTAGGATCATTGAGTTCAGTGTGACCACATGTAACTGCCAGCTCAATGCACACATCCTTCACCTGAAACCAAGCATTCTAACTCCTGGCGCCTGAGCAGGGTGCTGCCTTCTCCGCTGCTCCAGGTCAGTTCTGTCCTGCAAACATGTGTTCTGAGTCCAGTGTTTGTTCAGCAGCTGGTTGAGGCCTCAGACAGCTGGCCGTCACACACACTCCTGCTCCTGGAGCACTGGGGGAGAGCTCTCCTCAGACGCCTCCCAGTGTTCACTGCTGAACAGGTGTCATGTTGGGAGGGGGTCCGCTGGTGCTAGCACTGGGAACAGAGCGGCCCCCAGCAGCATCGGTACAGTGATGGACCCACAGCATGCCCCCCGTCAGCCCTGAACACGACTCCTGGACCCTGACAACAGCGTGGCACACATCCCATAATAGTCTGTCCTGGCTTTAACAAGGGTTGGCTCTGGCTCCACCAGATGGTGCTCCACTGTGACCCACTGACATTCAGAGCTAATGAGCCCACTGTATGCACACCCATCTGAGGTCACGTTACATTCGAACCCATAACGGACTGTAGTGCCTCATTACCATGGTGACCAAATTTCCAAACCACTGGTGAGCCAGTTCATGTCCAACAACCAGCGCCACCCACTGCTTGGAGGATGAACAGGAATTTTTCGGGTCGATGAGCAGCGCCGTCTCCCTAAAAAACACCAGAAATAACAAGTTAACGTAGAAAGAGGTAGAGGAACCCTAAGGAGGTAGAGGAACCCTCCAGAGGTAGAGGACATCTCCAGAGGTAGAGGACATCTCCAGAGGTATAGGACATACGCGTGCAGCTGCTCTACATGCTACATGGAGGCAGCCTGCAGGTTCCTCGTGACGGGTCAGGAGCCTGCAGTCATCCTGGTCACGGTGCGTCTCTGTAGAACAAGCTTCAGGATGTTTTCCCTCATCCTGGACTTCTTCAGCTCAGCTGGGTGTCTCACCCTCAGGCGAACCGGCTCACCTCAAGGTGTTGGTGGGATCTTAGTGTACAAGGACTGGAGGTCCAGTTCAACTTCTAAGAACCCAGAAGGGAGAACTGTGTTCCTGCCTGCCTTCCTCTCTCTCCTGTTCACGTTGGATCTTCTGGTAGCTTTAACAGAGCCCCGTTGGGGTGTCCACATGGTGTTCTCCTTCTCTGCAGTTCCAGGTACATTGTGGGCTCAATGGTGTAAGGTGCTGATGATTCCTAGTGGGTGGGGTTCTGTTCCCACCAATCAGCACGGCCCAGTCCAAAAAAGGCAAACTGGGTCCATCAAGGTGACCTGGAGGTTCTGTCCACTGAGATGTCTCATGGACACTTAGCTTCCTTGAACCCAGGTGTGTGTTGGTGTTCATCCTCACCTGTATGGGTCAGGTCCAGCCTGTAGTTGTGTGGACCTGTTGGGTTGTAAACCCTCTTCTGCCCAGACGTCTATATGTACATTAAATGTCAGGTTTGTGAATAAATGATTTGTCTTGTTTTTAAGTGCTTTAATCATGTGAATACATTTTTTGTGGTAAATGTCTGAAGAATTTTTCTGGGGGTGGGTTCGGGAACTTTAGCTGAATTTCAGTTGAACCAAAAATCAAAACCTGCCACAGTTGCTTTGTTGTGGTTAAATATGTGAAACAATTGGAGTAATTTTTCCACTAAAGTTAATTCAGACTTTCAAAATGTTTAAAGTTGAAGAGTGATGACTGCTTACCTGTAGGTCACAAGGCCCCAGTTCTCCATGGCACCTGAGTGGTAGAAGCACTCTGCATTAAGCTTCATTACTTTCAATAGAAATGTGTCAAAGTAGTCAATGTAAAACCAACTAATGGTGAACCACTCACCAGCAGCAAAGTCAGCTATCGCTATGAGATCAATTTTAGGCAAGGGATAAGGAACGCTGAAGTAGTCTTTGTAGAAAGGTAAGGTTTTAGTTGCAACCTGTAAAAAATGCGATAAATGGTTAGAAAAAATGAAAAATATCAGAGTTTCAAGTGATTCCTCTGCTTTTGAAGTAAACTTGGATGATGCCTTCAATACGCTTCAGAACACTGATCTTATTTTTATTTTATTATTTTTGTTTTATACACTTTCATATAAAATACTACTAGGAAGACTAATAGCACAAAATAGCAGTTAGTCAATCACATGCATTGGTACAGTGTGTACAGGCCCTGCAACACACACACACGGGGACTATAGGCACGCGGGGTGGGGTGGGGGGGGGAGCAGCTCCTTCCTATTGCGCCAAAATGAGTAACTTTTAAAAGGGATGGTGCCTTGCTCAAGGGCGCGTCGGCAGTGCTCCAGAGGTGAGCTGACACCTCCCACTGTCAGCTGACACTCCGGGTGGCTGGGCAGGAGCGGGAATCGAACCCTTGATCTCATTGGACGACCCGCTGTATCGCTGAGATACTGCCGCCCCTTAAAACCATAGTCGAGTTTCCATCACTGGTCACAGGTTTCACACTCACAAACCCACGCTGGGTGTGGTTCAACACACACTGTCTCAACACACTGTTACCTTACCCATGTTCTTGTTCGGTCCTGCAAATTTGGACAGAAGGGGTGGGGTTAGGGTTGGGGGTTAGGGTTAGGATTAGGGGTCGGGGTTAGGATTGGGATTAAGGGTTGGGGTTAGATGGTTATGGTTAGGGTGGGGGTTATGGTTTAGATGGTTAGGGGTTAGGGTAGGGGTTAGATGGCTAGGGTAGGTGTTAGGGGTTAGATGGTTAGGGTAGGTGTTAGGGGTTAGATGGTTAGGGTAGGTGTTAGGGGTTAGATGGTTAGGGGTTAGGGTAGGGGTTAGATGGTTAGGGTAGGGGGTAGGGGTTAGATGGTTAGGGGTTAGGGTAGGGGTTAGATGGTTAGGGTAGGGGTTAGGGGTTAGGGTTGGGGTTTAGATGGTTTTCTGCTGCCTGCTGTCGATGATGGTAATGCACCAATCATGAGCCTTATTCATGATTGGGAGGACGGACTAGAGTTTTGGGTTGAAGTGATTGGAACCTGTCCTCAGTCAATGCTGGTAACCATGACTTTTTGGAGTTTGGAGGTAAATACTTGAACACATGCAGCAAAGCAACCCAGAGCTGAACCACGTTTGCTCTCTGGAAATGTCACAGGGTTTCAAACCTCTCACCTCCAGGGCAAATTTCCCCTGTTCTGCCTTTCCGACTGGTGTGTAGACGCGGACTGTTACCCCATCTGACGACTGGCTTTCCACATAGTCATATTCACCGATGACGAAGGCTACTAGGTATGTGGACATGATGGGTGTCGTGGCAAACATGACTTCCACCACATTTTCATCTTCTGGATGAGGCTTTCGATCGATGACATTCTGTAAAGACAGTTAAACAACTAAACATGGAGAAGTCACATGAACGTAGAGTGCTGTTAACCAGAAATTAATTCAACATTGTTGTGATATTCTACCTGAATCAATTTCTGGAGCAGAAAGAAAAATTGTGTGTTCTTCCCTGTAATGTGTTTCTTTTGGAGCAAAGGTTGGCATGAGGAACCACAAACTGGGCAGATTTACTGGTTTGCCTGTGCAAACAACTTTCATTGTTGTGCTGCTGAGGACGGCAAAGTCCTGGCCAGCAATGCCAGAGGGCAAAAGGTCAAGAAGCTACAGATCAGTAAAGACATGCAGGATGATGAGCCCGTTTACTTTCAGGGGCCAAGGGACTGGAAGGGCCACTGCCAATGACTCATCACCCATCTGAGACTTCTGCCCAGGCTCAGCACACAGACCTAGGGGCCCAAACCCTCTTGTATACAGACCTAAGGGCCCAACCCCCCCGGCACACAGACCGAGGGGCCAAAACCGTCTGGTATACAGGCCTAGGGGCCCAAACCCTCTGGTATACAGACCTAAGGGCCCAACCCCCCGGCACACAGACCGAGGGGCCAAAACCGTCTGGTATACAGGCCTAGGGGCCCAAACCCTCTGGTATACAGACCTAGGGGCTCAAACCCTCTGGTGTACAGACCTAGGGGCCCAAACCCTCTGGGCCAAACCCTCTGGTATACAGACCTAGGGGCCCAAACCCTCTGGTGTACAGACCTAGGGGCCCAAACCCTCTGGGATACAGACCTAGGGGCCCAAACCCTCTGGTATACAGACCTAGGGGCCCAAACCCTCTGGTATACAGACCTAGGGGCCCAAACCCTCTGGTATACAGACCTAGGGGCCTACCAGGTGGAGCAGTAAAGTCAGACGTGTGTATATGCAACAATAATTCACTATATATGCAGTTGTAACTAACAAAGACTGTACTGACACACACACACACACACACACACACACACACACACACACACACACACACACACACACACATACCATGTTGGATAAAGCTACCCGGTCCTTGGGAACGATCAGCGTGATGTCAAAGGTGGCTTTGATGGCCGGCTCGTCCCAACACGGGAACGCCCTGCGAGCGTCTGTGGCCTGCAGAGACACAACACACACACACACACACTGACACGCCTGCAGTTCAACAGCAAAGCACACAATACACACTTGACCCAAAATTCTTCACTGTCCTCAATAGACAACCAGAAAATGTCAAGAAGAATTCACAAGAACTTTGGGAAGGACAAATGAGCTGAACCCAAGTGTACGACAATCTGGAGCACCACATCCATCACACACACATCCATCACACACACATCATCACACAACATCATCACCACACATCAACATCACAACACATCATACACCACATCATCACACACATCATCACACACACATCATCACACACACATACACACACACATCATCACACACACATCCATCACACATCCATCCCAATCATCACCACACATCCATCCCATCACACAACACACCCATCAAAAATCATCACACACACATCATCACACACAACACATCATCATCACACCACACATCACTCCACACACACACATCATCACACACACTCACATCACACACACACCATGATCACACCACACACATCACACACACATCACAACACAACACACATCATCACACCACACATCCATCACACACACATTCATCACACACACAATCCATCACACACACATCACACACCCACACACACATCATCACACACCATCATCAAACACACACTCATCACACACACATCATCCACACCCACACACTCATCACACACACATCATCACACCATCACACACCACATCATCACCACACATCATCACACACACCATCACACACACACATCACATCATCACACACACACATCATCACACACACACATCACACACCACATCACACACACATCATCACACACACCTCATCACACACATCATCATCACACACATCATCACACACACATCATCACACATCCATCACACACACATCACACACACACATCATCACACACCATCATCACACACACACATCATCACACACACAGCATCACACACAAATCAATCACACACACATCATCACACACACATCATCACATACATCTCACACACACATCCATCCAAACACCACATCAATCACACACCTCATCACAAACACATCAATCACACACACTTCATCACATCACACTTCATCACACACATCATCACACACATCATCATCACACACACATCCATCACAACACATATCACACAAAATCATCACACCACATCCATCACACCCATCATCACACACACATTCATCACACACATTCATCACAACCACCACATCCATCACACACACATCATCACACACACATCCATCACACACACATCCATCACACACATCCATCACACACACATCATCACACACATCATCACACAATCATCACACACACATCATCCCACACACCATCAATCCCACAACACACACACACACCATCATACACACAAATCCATCACACACATCATCACACACACATCCATCACACACACATCCATCACACACACACATCACCACACACCATCCACACCCCACCATCCCACAACATCATCACACACACAACCATCACACACACATCCATCACACACACACATCCCACACACTCACACACCACCATCATCACACACACATCCATCACACATCCATCACACACACATCATCACACACACACATCACACAATCATCACACACACATCCATCACACACACATCATCACACACACATCATCACACACACATCATCACACACACATCATCACACACACATCCACACACACACATCATCACACACACACATCACCAACACATCAACGCACACAATCACACACACACTCATCACACACACATCATCACACACACATCACACACACACACACATCCATCACACACACATCATCACACACACATCATCACACACACATCATCACACACACATCACCACCATCACACACACACATCATCACACACACATCATCACACACATCCATCACACACATCATCACACACACATCATCACACACACATCATCACACACACATCCATCACACACACATCATCACACACACACATCACACACACATCATCACACACACATCCATCACACACCATCATCACACACACATCATCACACACCACATCATCACCACACTCACACACACACACATCACACACACATCCATCACACACAACATCACACACAACACCTCATCACCACCATCACACACACATCCATCACACAACACATCCACACATCACCATCACCACACATCATCACACACATCATCACACACACATCACACACACATCATCACACACATCATCACACACACATCATCACACACATCATCACACACACACATCCATTACACACACATCCATCACACACACATCCATCACACACACACACAAACATCATCACACTCACACAAACATCATCACACACAAATCATCACACACAAATCATCACACACAAATCATCACACACACATCCATCACACGCTGCTGAACACACACACATACAGACCTCAAACTGTGTGACAGCAGCGTAGCGGGTCTCCCCAGCAGAAGTGGTGTATTTACTTCTGTAGAAACCTTTCATTTTGTCGTTCAGTTCCCCCACAAAGTCGATCTTCAGCCTGCCTGACCCTGGGGGGTGGGGGGGACAGAGTTACCCTGTGCCTTAAGCTGTGCCCAGACCTCAACTCCCTGTTCCTCAGCAGCGTTTAGCAGCAGTACCGGCTGGAGACACGACGTACCTTCCTGCAGAGTGCTGGGAAACGACAGCGTGACTTTCTCATCCTCGTTTTGATAGTTAAATCCTGTAGCGTTAATTTCTAAAATGGAAAAACAGGCACAAGAATGAAAAATTTACTTTTCCTAATAGGACTGGTGTGACAGGTGTGAACCCAAAATCTGTATCCAGTTGCCAAAGTGACCAGTCATCAGTGAGCTGTGGTAAAGACAGGACACGCCTGACCCGAAAGCATCTCACCACCCAGTGTGGGACAGAGAGAACACTGACAGACGGGCCGTCAGGAACCAGAGACTCTGAGCTACATGACACCCTGACGTCAGGAACCAGACACTTTGAGCTACATGACACCCTGACGTCAGGAACCAGAGACTCTGAGCTACATGACACCCTGACGTCAGGAACCAGAGACTCTGAGCTACATGACACCCTGACGTCAGGAACCAGACACTTTGAGCTACATGACACCCTGACGTCAGGAACCAGAGACTCTGAGCTACATGACACCCTGACGTCAGGAACCAGACACTTTGAGCTACATGACACCCTGACGTCAGGAACCAGAGACTCTGAGCTACATGACACCCTGACGTCAGGAACCAGAGACTCTGAGCTACATGACACCCTGACGTCAGGAACCAGACACTTTGAGCTACATGACACCCTGACGTCAGGAACCAGAGACTCTGAGCTACATGACACCCTGACGTCAGGAACCAGACACTTTGAGCTACATGACACCCTGACGTCAGGAACCAGAGACTCTGAGCTACATGACACCCTGACGTCAGGAACCAGAGACTCTGAGCTACATGACACCCTGACGTCAGGAACCAGAGACTCTGAGCTACATGACACCCTGACGTCAGGAACCAGAGACTCTGAGCTACATGACACCCTGACGTCAGGAACCAGAGACTCTGAGCTACATGACACCCTGACGTCAGGAACCAGAGACTCTGAGCTACATGACACCCTGACGTCAGGAACCAGAGACTCTGAGCTACATGACACCCTGACGTCAGGAACCAGAGACTCTGAGCTACATGACACCCTGACGTCAGGAACCAGAGACTCTGAGCTACATGACACCCTGACGTCAGGAACCAGAGACTCTGAGCTACATGACACCCTGACGTCAGGAACCAGAGACTCTGAGCTACATGACACCCTGACGTCAGGAACCAGAGACTCTGAGCTACATGACACCCTGACGTCAGGAACCAGAGACTCTGAGCTACATGACACCCTGACATCAGGAACCAGAGACTCTGAGCTACATGACACCCTGACGTCAGGAACCAGAGACTCTGAGCTACATGACACCCTGACGTCAGGAACCAGAGACTCTGAGCTACATGACACCCTGACGTCAGGAACCAGACACTTTGAGCTACATGACACCCTGACATCAGGAACCAGAGACTCTGAGCTACATGACACCCTGACGTCAGGAACCAGAGACTCTGAGCTACATGACACCCTGACGTCAGGAACCAGAGACTCTGAGCTACATGACACCCTGACGTCAGGAACCAGAGACTCTGAGCTACATGACACCCTGACGTCAGGAACCAGAGACTCTGAGCTACATGACACCCTGACGTCAGGCCGGAACACAAAGCAAAGGGCTGGATAGAAATCTTATTCTGCACAGCAGCAACATTTACAAGATTAAAATTAGAAACTAAAATTACAAATATAATTTCAGGCCACATGGTGACGCCGCACAGCAAGGCGGTTGCCGGTTTGAGTCTCGCTCTGTGTGGAGTTCGCATGTTCTCCTGTGTCTGCGTGGGTTCTTCCTCCCCCCTCCAGAAACACGCAGCTCAGATGAACTGGGCTCACACTGCACGCAGTCGTGTGTGCGTTCGTTTGTCAGTCTGCCTATACTTGGCTCAGTGGTGCACTGGCGTCACGCCTGGGGCGTACCCTGCCTCACGCCCCCAGTCCACCAGGATGGCTCCAGCATCCTGCCACCCAGAAGCGAGTGCTGAAGACGAAACTATGAATTCTAATTCCCTGAATCTTTCGGGTTAGCAGGTGACCCTGAACCGCTTCAGGGGGGCCACCTTGGCAATTCGAGGATGAAGATGAACCCTTCTGGACCACTGATGGCCTGTGGAGTTTCAGGCGTGGACACGGACATCCCAGTCTGCACATGAAGCTGCCTCATGAATTCTTCAGAGCGTCGTGTGAGTGAGTTGACACGTACAAACCCAGCCAGAGGAATACTCCGGCTCGACTGATGAAGACAGCCTCACCTTCTCCTCCATGCGGCACAAAGGATGCTGTGATGATGTCGATGTCAGCGCAGTTCATCACAATCTGATTGGTGGCTCGCGTCACCTGTCAGCAGACACAAAGCAGCAGTTTCACTTTGAGCGTCTATCCTGGGTCACGTGACCTCAGTGCCACCGGGTGACCTCAGGGCCACCGGGTGACCTCGGGGCCACCAGGTGAGCACATCCGCTCAGCATTTCCTTCATTCGGTCAAAACACCCCGATACGTCGCCCCCGGACCCTCTGCGTTGACTTCCTGATCGGTGACGAGACCACTCCACCTGCTCCTGAGGAGGGCGTGGCTTACACACACACACCCACAGAGTGCCCCAGGTGGTCTGCTGCACACGGTGAAGACCTCCCCAACAAAGAGACAGACGTCAGCGACACAATGACCCCAAAACTGGTTTAAAACACAAAACCATCAAAAAAAAAAAAGGCGGAACTTCAAAAAGTTCTCCTTCAAATCCAACAGACCTTCATGTCCGTCAGACCCTAGAAACTAAACAATCATCTGACAGATTACATGTCTACACAACCTTTTCCCACTGGGTGGGACTCTGACAGCATGACCAGATGAGGGGAGTTTCTGCATTGTTCTCTATTAAACTGAGTGTTGCTCTCACTGGTGAAGGTGTGTCTGACACCAGCTCACGTCCTAGTGCGAGTGTAAGTGTGAACTATTAAACATGGACTTTATTCAGTGATTGGCTGCAGGTCGTAACGTCAGCTGGACGCACAGGCTTTGATGAACTCTGGTCAAACAGCAGCTGGAGCCCAGCGAGGCCTGGACCGCTTCCCCAACCCGTTTCCATAGCAACGCAGCACCAGCTGCTCCGATGGTCTGGGCTCTTTGAGTGGGTTCAGCTGGAAACCGTCAAATAAACCAGGCTAACAGGCTACAGGCAGCTAACTCCAGGACAACACACCCTCCAGGGAGGGGCCAGTATGACGTCATGACGGGGGTCACCTCTACGTGACGTTATGACGGGGAGGGGTCGCCTCTCGCTGACAAACTGCCCTAGCAAGCAGAGCAACCACTTTAGAATGTTTGTCAATGCAGACTGTAGTTGATCTACAGTCACGGTGACGTCACGATGACTCCCGGTGGCGGACGCTCCACCGACCGGCTGCCCTCCTCCATCTCGCAGACGAGGCGATGACGACGCCTTGACGTGGGGTGACGTCACGTGACCGTGGCTGAACCCCACAGACGTTCCCCTGGAAACACGGATGTGCTTCTCAACGTTTGAACGGGATTCGCGACTCCAGGGTTCCTCCGGAGGACAGTTCCGTTTGGAGGGGCCGTGTTGCTCCTCACAGTCACACACAGCCAATAACCGATCGATAACTGATCGATAACTGATCAACAACTGATTTGGAACGTCACCCTATCACCTCTCTTCTCTCACACTGCCGCCTGCTGCAGTCCCGGTCCCCGTCCCTGGTTACCGATGACCGTCCGACGGAACCGCCGACTGCCGCCGCCAGCCGGCTAACGTGATGCTAGGAGCTAAGCTAACCAGCTACTTCCTGCAGGCCGGTGCTGCTAGCTGTTAGCGGGCTAACGCTGTTAGCGGGCTAACGCTGCTAGCGGGCTAACGCTGCTAGCGGGCTAACGCTGCTAGCGGGCGTCAGCTGACCACCGAACCCCCTGACCCTTCACTATCTGGGGGGTCGCCGCTCCTCCCGGCCCGCCTGCCTTCGGGCCATCGGGTCGTGTCGGTGAGGTCGGGCCTGACCCGCCGTCAGGTCCCCTCCGCGGGCCAGTGGCCGTCGAGCAGCGGTCGGCCCGGCGGTGTTCGGTGTCCGGTCCGGTTACATAACGCCCCGTCCGGACCCCCCGGCTGCGGGACACCCACCTCCACCAGCGCCTCCAGCCGGCCTTCGAACGTGAAGTCGATCAGGTCGGGGGTCAGACTCAGGCCGTAGTTGACGGGGTAGACGTCGGTCGGCAGGCGCACGAAGGGCCTCCTCTCGGGCATGGTTCGTTTGTTTGGGGCCGCCGCGGTGCCGATCAGCGGTCTGTCGCTCAGGTTGACGGGTCTGAAGCTCGGTGTGGCCCGGGAGGCCTGACAGGAAGCTCTGAGTGTGTGTGCGGAGGAAAGAAGAACCCTGCGGCCCAGAAGCAGCATTCAGCCTCGGCTCTACATCGCCAGCTCAGCCCCGCTGCGTGGGTCCTCCCGTCCCCTCGGCTTCTTCTTCTTCGGGTTCATGGCGGCTGGCGGCCGGGTGGAGGGTGTATTACCGCCCTCTGGTGGACAGGATGGAGTGTGCCACGTCCATCATTCCATCCCAAGTGAGTGGGGGGCTAGGGGAGGCAGCCACGCCCCACGGAAGGGGCACTAAACATGTGGGGTGAGTTCTTCCCGTGAGGAGCAACTGATTGGCTGCTGGGATCTCACTGATTCTCCATCCATGATGAACGGAGCTTCTGCCTGTCAGAGGACTTCCTGTTGGTGTCCGTGACCTTTTCCATCCAGGTGTGGAGAACATCCTGCAGAAATAACTGGTCTCCCGAGCACCACAGGGGGCACCATCCGCCCCACTCACCCCTCTAGTCTCTGTCCTGTCTTGAAGGTGATGGAGACCCCCTCCACTCAGGAGCAGAAGCCAGGTTCCACATTGTCTCAGCTGACTATACCCCGAGCCGTGACCCCATTTTGTTTGCGTCCTCTTCCCGCCAGGGACAACAGCAGGTAAGTCCCATGGAGTTCCCCTGTGTTCACTGGTGGCAGTGGAAGGGTGGTTTCCACCATCAGCTCGGGTGGATTACGCGAAAATATACAAGAGTTCAAAAAGCCATTTCTGTCAAACTAGGGAAGCCATCTGTGAACAGAGGAGGAAGACACCATCTGTCAGCCACCATCGATGCAGTCATGATCTCCAATCCCAGCAAACACAACATGCACACCTGGATGCAGGTCACCAGAACAGCTCACATGAGGGTGGGCAGCACAATGACTCCCTTTTGGAAAGGAGGGTTAGGGTTAGGGTGGTGTTGGTGGTTTGGGTCGTTTCTTATATGTTCCTACTGGACTCCATGATCTGGACTCACCACCAGGCTGCTAATTGGTCAGTTCAGGATCGATGACTTCTTGTGACCCAACCAGCCTCCTCAAAGTCTGCAAGAGACAACAGATATTTTTGAAATAAAAAGACACGACCATCTCAAACAGGACCAGGAGAGAATAGTGAAGGAGTCTCTTGAGTGAAAGGTGAGATATCGTTTACCAACCTTAAGCAGGCCCACGTGACTTTTCCTCTGGTTGATTCACCTGGACCTGGATGAGTGAGAATCTACACAGACTTCACAGGTTATTGGTTAAAGCAGCTTCTATCTGTATAAGCTTTTCCCACACTCTGATAGACTGTTTAAAGCACTTTTGTATTAAAGAATAGTTGCAGGAGGAACCGTGAGTCTCTGAATGCAGCGCACACATGGCTGCTGTCAGCCAATAGAAACACGTACGGTATCACATGACTACCTACTAAAAATCCACAATGTAGTGAAGCCGTGCATCTTGAAGTGCGAATAAGCAAAGGAGTACTGTACATTATATATAGAGTACTGTATATAGAAAGTGTATATGCAAAATGTATGTGTGTGTGTGTGTGTAGGTTCTGTTATCCAGGTCATGTTGGAGACGTGTGTATAAGTTATGTCTTGAGTCATTATGGATATTGCGTTGGACGTCCTTGGACAAGATGACGCTGCCAGAGTCAACAGCAGGTGTCAGGAAGGGAGTGAACCCAGGTCTCCACCACTGCTGAGACGAGTCTAGCCTGGAGTCCAGCGGGGCTCCTGGCTGTGCAGTGAGCTCACCAGTCTGCACACCCACTGCCCAGCCCAACTCACCTCACACGGCATTCAGCCTTTGGATTTGTTGATTTGCTGCCATCTTCTCAATTTGTGGATACACCAGGGCAACACTCACTCCGAGGAGCAGAAGTCCTGTTATCATAAATACAAACAGAAGATCTTCATGCTCCATGTAAAAAAAAAAATAGAAGCAACTGTCAGGCACACGACTGTCCACAGCAAACATCCCAGCAGGACAGACAAGTTCATCCCAAACAACATTCCTCATCGAAATGATTTTATCTAACTATTTATTTATTTATTTTATATACTTGATTTATGCCCGAAGAGAAATTAGTGGCACACTCTAGTTATTCCAATCACAGACAGGGGAGGGCCTGTCTGTGAGGAAGGTAGAGTGGCGGGCAGCTCCTTTGTGGTGCACCCCAAATGAGCAACTTGTAAGGGGGACGGCGCTTTGCTCAAGGGCGCCTCGGCAGTGCTCTGGAGGTGAGCTGACGCCTCCCACTGTCAGCTCACCTCTGGGTGTTTTTTGTTTTTTTTTGGGCGGGGGTGGGAGCGGGAATCGAACAGCTGATCTCAGAACATTGTACGACCCGCTTTACCACTGAACCCCCCTATGTACAGTGACCCCTCGTTCCTCGCGGTTAATGCGTTCCAGGAAAAATATTATATATATATATTATATAATAATATATGTATATAATAATGGTCCCTGTGGTAGTAGGAGCACTTGGGGCAGTGACCACCAAACTGGAAGAGTGGCTCCAGCAGATTCCTGGAACAACATCTGAAGCCTCAGTCCAGAAGAGCGCAGTCCTAGGAACAGCTAAGATACTGCGCAGAACCCTCAGACTCCCAGGCCTCTGGTAGAGGACCCGAGCTTGAGGATGACACACAGATACCACTCCACAAGGGTGAGAGGGACATTTTTATATATATATGTATATATATATATAAAATAATGTATATATACATACATATATGTGTATATATATATAAATAATAGACATATATGTGTATATATATATAAAATATATAAATATTTTATATATATATATATATATAAAATAATGTATATATACATATATACATACATATATGTGTATATATTTATATAAAAATAATGTCCCTCTCACCCTTGTAATGTAGCCGCAAGAGGGCACAAGCCAGTGTCTTATTGTGCCGGTCCCAAGCCCGGATAAATACAGAGGGTTGCGTCAGGAAGGGCATCCGGCGTAAAACTTTTGCCAAATCAAAGATGCGAATCAAACATATGACTTCCATACCGGATCGGTCGAGGCCCGGGTTAACAACGACCGCCATCGGCGCTGTTGACCTACAGGGCGCCGGTGGAAATTGGATTACTGTTGGTCGAAGAAGGAGAGGAGGAAAGTGCGTTCGCACGAAGAAAGAGAAGAGGAGCGCCAAGAGTATAGGACTAAGAGTAGGGACGTTGAATGTTGGAACTATGACAGGAAAAGGTAGAGAGTTGGTCGACATGATGCAGAGGAGGAAGGTAGACATACTGTGTGTCCAGGAGACCAGGTGGAAAGGTAGCAAGGCTAGAAGTTTAGGAGCAGGGTTCAAGTTGTTCTATCATGGTGTAGATAGAAAGAGAAATGGAGTAGGAGTTATCTTGAAGGAGGAGTTTGTTAGGAATGTCCTGGAGGTAAAAAGAGTGTCGGATAGAGTGATGAGTCTGAAGCTAGAAATAGAAGGTGTGATGTTCAATGTTGTTAGTGGGTATGCTCCACAGGTAGGATGTGAGCTGGAGGAGAAGGAGAAATTCTGGTTGGACTTTGATGAAGTGATGCAGAGCATACCTAGAAGTGAGAGAGTTGTCATCGGTGCAGACTTCAATGGACATGTTGGTGCAGGTAACAGAGGTGATGAGGAAGTGATGGGCAGGTTTGGTATCCAGGAGAGGAATGCAGAAGGACAGATGGTAGTTGACTTTGCAAAAAGGATGGAAATGGCTGTAGTGAATACTTTCTTCCTGAAGAGGCAGGAACATAGGGTGACCTATAAGAGTGGTGGTAGGAGCACACAGGTAGACTACATCTTGTGTAGACGATGTAACCTGAAGGAGATCAGTGACTGCAAAGTAGTGGTAGGCGAGAGTGTAGCCAAACAGTATAGGATGGTGGTGTGTAGGATGACTCTGGTGGTGAGGAAGATGAAGAGGACAAAGACAGAGCAGAAGACGAAATGGTGGAAGCTAAAAAAGGAAGAGTGTTGCATGACCTTTAGGAAGGAGTTAAGACAGGCTCTGGGTGGTCAGGAGGTGCTTCCAGATGACTGGACAACTACAGCTAATGTGATCAGGGAGACAGGTAGGAGAGTATTTGGTGTGTCATCTGGAAGGAAAGTAGACAAGGAGACTTGGTGGTGGAATGAGGAGGTACAGGAGTGTATACAAAGAAAGAGGTTAGCTAAGAAGAAGTGGGACACTGAGAGGACTGAGGAGAGTAGACAGGAGTACAGGGAGATGCAGCGTAAGGTGAAGGTAGAGGTAGCAAAGGCCAAACAAGAAGCTTATGATGACTTGTATGCTAGGTTGGACAGTAAGGAGGGAGAGACTAATCTATACAGGCTGGCAAGACAGAGAGATAGAGATGGGAAGGACGTGCAGCAGGTTAGGGTGATTAAGGATAGGGATGGAAGTCTATTGACAGGTGCCAGCAGTGTGATGGGAAGATGGAAAGAGTACTTTGAAGAGTTGATGAACGTGGAAAATGAGAGAGAACAAAGACTAGAAGAGGTGACTGTTGTGGACCAGGATGTAGCAAAGATTAGCCAGGATGAAGTGAGGAGAGCACTGAAGAGGATGAAGAGTGGAAAGGCAGTCGGTCCTGATGATATACCTGTAGAGGTTTGGAAGTGTCTAGGAGAGGTGGCAGTAGAGTTTCTGACTGGGTTGTTCAACGGGATCTTAGATAGTGAGAAGATGCCTGAGGAGTGGAGGAGAAGTGTGCTGGTGCCCATTTTTAAGAACAAGGGAGATGTGCAGAGTTGTGGCAACTACAGAGGAATAAAGCTGATGAGCCATACAATGAAGTTATGGGAAAGAGTAGTGGAAGCTAGACTAAGGGCAGAAGTGAGCATTTGTGAGCAGCAGTATGGTTTCATGCCAAAAAAGAGTACTACAGATGCAGTATTTGCTTTGAGGATGTTGATAGAGAAGTACAGAGAAGGCCAGAGGGAGCTGCATTGTGTTTTTGTAGATCTGGAGAAAGCTTATGACAGGGTGCCCAGAGAGGAACTGTGGTATTGTATGAGGAAGTCTGGAGTGGCAGAGAAGTATGTTAGAGCGGTGCAGGACATGTATGAGGACTGTAAGACAGTGGTGAGGTGTGCTGTAGGTGTGACAGAGGAGTTCAAGGTGGAGGTGGGACTGCATCAGGGATCAGCTCTGAGCCCCTTCTTGTTTGCTATGGTGATGGACAGGCTGACAGACGAGGTTAGACAGGAATCTCCATGGACTATGATGTTTGCAGATGACATTGTGATCTGCAGTGAGAGTAGGGACGAGGTGGAGGAGAAGCTAGAGAGGTGGAGGTTTGCCCTGGAAAGGAGAGGGATGAAGGTTAGCCGCAGTAAGACAGAGTACATGTGTGTGAATGAGAGGGACCCAAGTGGAAAAGTGAGGTTACAGGGAGAAGAGATCAAGAAGGTGGAGGATTTTAAGTACTTGGGGTCAACAGTCCAGAGCAATGGAGAGTGGGGAAAAGAGGTGAAGAAGCGTGTCCAGGCAGGATGGAATGGGTGGAGAAAAGTGTCAGGTGTGATGTGTGATCGAAGAGTTTCAGCTAAAATGAAAGGAAAGGTGTACAAAACTGTGGTGAGACCAGCGATGTTGTTTGGTCTAGAGACAGTGTCACTGAGGAAAAGACAGGAGACAGAGCTGGAGGTAGCAGAGATGAAGATGCTGAGGTTCTCTCTGGGAGTGACCAGGAAGGATAGGATCAGGAATGAGTACATCAGAGGGACAGCACATGTTAGAGGTTTTGGAGATAAAGTCAGAGAGGCCAGACTGAGATGGTTTGGACATGTCCAGAGGAGAGATAGTGAATATATTGGTAGAAGGATGCTGAGTTTTGAACTGCCAGGCAGGAGGCCTAGAGGAAGACCAAAGAGGAGGTTTATGGATGTAGTGAAAGAGGACATGAAGGTAGTTGGTGTGAGAGAAGAGGATGCAAAGGACAGGGTTAGATGGAGGCGGTTGATTCGCTGTGGCGACCCTTGAAGGGAAAAGCCAAAAAGGAAAAGAAGAAGTGAGTGTGTGTACGTGTTTGTATGTGGCTCCGCGGTGCACCGGAGTGTCCCCGCCTCACACCCCATGCTCCAGCTCCCCGTGACCGGACACAGCGGCGGTACATGAAAATGAATGAAAATATACAGTTTATATATTGTTTTCTTTTTTTCTTTGCCCATTCTGGGGCGGCAGTGTCTCATTGGTAGAGCAGGTCGTCCAAAGTTTCAAGATCGCCGGTTCGATTCCCTCGATTCATATTTTCAATCACCTGCCTCATTCTGTATGCAAGATAAGACACAGGGCAAATAGGTGTGTGTGTGTGTGTGTGTGTGTGTACTGTCTCTTTTACAGTTACTCGCCGTCCTTCCGTGTGACGTCATTACGTTGCGGTGGACGTTCCTCGTGCGTCATTAGCACGCTGCCTGTCTCCTGATGTAAGTCTTCTCCAGAAACTCCAGGTAGATGTTTCGGTTTCAGGTGAGTTCTGAGCCCCGGGTCCGGTGGCTTCTCTGCCGGGGCTGATGTGTGGGGTTCTGGGCAGCGCGTCCGGTGATTGGTGGCTGCTTCAGATCCACGCAGTGACTTCTGTGACGTTTATTCGTGCTAAAGGGAGCGCTGCTAGCGGCCTGTGAAGCCGCCCGCTCGCCTGCTAACACGAACCGTGCGGGGCGTGTGTGTCTCCGCCTCGGGGACGAGGACGAGGCTGCTGCTTCGCCGTGAGCCTCCGGTGTGGATCCAGGCTGTGGGATGGAGCGGCGTTCGTCCGTTACCGTCTGCCCGGTTATCTGCGTTACCGACCGGCCGGTTAGCTGTGTTCATCGGTAGCGTTAGCATGTTAGCTAATGGGATAGCGTTAGCACGTTAGCTAACGGGTTCTCCCGAAGCCGCCTGGATGCTGGAGATTGTTTGTTCACATCCCCCAGAGTCACCGTGGAGGGCCGCTGGTAACTCGTTAGTGACCTGAACGCTGGTAACTCGTTAGTGACCTGAACGCTGGTAACTCGTTAGTGACCTGAACGCTGGTAACTCGTTAGTGACCTGAACGCTGGTAACTCGTTAGTGACCTGAACGCTGGTAACTCGTAAATTTTTTAAACATTCAAATTTTTTTCATTCAAATTTTGTAATTTTATAATCTAGTACATTTGAAAAGGCATACAGAAAATGTACAATAGCTACTCAGAATGCCAGGATTCTTAATGTTATGGTCCTCTGACAGGGAAACAAGAGATCAATGAACTGATGTTGTTGATTTTTCCATTTGAAGTTCAAATTACAACAGAAAAATTAACTATTATCCAGACATCAGTTATTTCAGATACATTACGACATTTTGCAGTCAGCTCATGTTTAATGTGTTCCCAGTGTTGAGATGACGTCTAGAATTAATTTAAAGATATCTTTAAAATGGTTTTACAATACACAACATGTTAAATTCCCAACCAATGACATGTTTAATAACTAATACATAATCTTAAGGCTTTAAATGGCTTGTCGTTGCAACAGCGGACTTTTACAAACTACTTTAAAATTTATCAGGTTGCTACTTGCATGTTTCTTTTGCAAGTAAGACTTAAATTTCTTCAGGATTTGTGATAAAATAAAATATTCGTTAGCATTTAGTTTTACATTGGTTGCAGCACTTGATATCAAAAGTGGATCAGCTGTGACTCAATTCTCGTTCTCCAGCACACAATCACTCTCCTGTTGGAGGTCCTGTGGAAATATTTCCTGGGGCTGCCCCCCTGTGGCTCCACTCTGGAGAGGCTCTAGAGGCTGTGTTTAAATGTAACGTCCCTGTGTGATCTGGATGGATCACACTGGGGCCTGTGAATAAGCTGAGATGATGTTGTTCTTCCTCACGCCACCCTGCATTTGACGCTTGAATCTGAAGGAAAATGGCCAGGGAATTGGCCAATCCCAGCTCTTGTTGTTAATCCTACCCTTTGTCTCTGCAGTCCCTGGACGACGACTGTACATTGGAGGAGGAAGACGAGGGACTGATTGAAGAGGAAGATGAAATTGATCAGTTCAACGATGACACATTTGGAGCTGGGGCCATCAGTAAGTCAACCTCCTGAGCACCACTGTCGTGTCCTTAAGCATGGCATAAATTCACTTGAGAAACAGCAAACACACACACAAAAAAACTGGACACTATACATTTAAGTTGACAAAAATCATGAGATGCATCATGGTGCATGGCAAGAAAATACTGCCATGACAGAACAGCGCCTCTGTTTAGCTCGCCGGGCTCAGGCCATGTCCCTCCAAAAAGTCTTCTTGAAATCAGGTGAATTGAAAAGTGAACCCATGTCCCAGTGTTGAAAAGAAGAAATGTGCCCAAACTGCCCCTTTACATACTGTACATGCCAACATTTTTAGTTGAATTCTGGTCTTGTCTTGTATCTTCATCAACTTCTGTCATAATCTGTCCTGTTTTTTTCTGCCGATTAACAAATTAAGTAAAAACAAAAAAACTTTCTGCTTATTAACTAGTTGCAGTAAAGATTTCTTGGATGTGGTTTGTTGAGCTCTGCATCGACGTCCCTCATGACTGGTCAGGAGAGGAGGGGCCCAGCATCTCAGTCAGTAGGAGGGAGGAAGAGGGGCAGAGGGTCAAAGCGGGGGCCGTAGGAGGTTTCCACTGTCCTTGCTCCGCCAGTGTGTGTGGAACAGGATGATGGATCTTCAGGCAAACATATTTCCTCGTGGAGCACAAACACTCTTGTCTCATTTCCCTGACTGAAACATGGCCAAAGCAGAAAGATCTACAACCCAATTCAGAAATACAGGGTTTAGGGTGAAGGCTGCATCTTAACATAAACCCCATAGTGAGACTATTTTACATGAATAAATACTAATTAGAGTAGAGTATAACTTTATTTATCCCTTAAGGAGGTTCCGTCAGGGAAATTAATTTCTCCGTCGCACACAGCACAGTAAGTACACAAAACACAGAAAAAGCACACAGAAAATACTATGCTAACCTTGTGTACTCTCGATGTTGAACAGCCTCCATGAAAAGTACTTATAAATGCATAGGTGTCCAGAGGGAAACAAATATCCAGCAACGTTTGGTTCCAGTCTGGTTATCTAACCCAAACTAGGGCATATTTATGGGCTCTGGTCTAGAGCTGGATGAGCTGAGCGAGGTGCTCATCTCATATGTTACCTTTGGTGAGGATCTCAGAGTTCCAAGGAGAACAATTTTTCCAAGTAATATGGGTGTCTAAGTCCATTGAGCATCATTAAGCAGTGACAAATCAATATAATAAGGAAGATATCACTGATAGTAGTCAGTTGATAAAGCAAGATAAGCAGGAATTGAAAGTTGCTAATAAGTTAAAACGTTGAGGTGGTTCTTGACTCGTGTTGGAAAGTGTCACATCTGTTCTGGTCATGCAGTCAGAAGATGGCCCGATTTCTTCCTTGGTTGGTCTGACGGAGTTTGCTGGTGACCTGAACAGTTTATCATCATTTCAAGCTCAAGATGTTTGTCATTAACATTCTGTTCACAGACGTACACCCCCACCAGGTATGTTCATCACATCCACTGTTTTCACACTCTCCAGAGGAGTGTCAAAGAGGAAAGGGCCCCGACCAGAACACCTTGGGGGTAGACGTCTGAAAAGCTGAGGACAGCAGCTGGCTGGCGTGTAGAAGTCTGTCTCGGTGCCCCAGAGAGTACCGGTCCCCCAGTCAGGGTCCAAACCCACTCGTGACCTGTTGCGGAGAGGATCATAGGAGCAGGGCTCTTTTCCATGAGTCAGAGCCATCCCAGCCCACTTCAGTTGGCTTACAGGGGGGTTGGGTTCAGGCCCTTGGGGGAAGAAATTAAGCTTGTTTTGCTTTCAGCTGAATACAGCCAGTCATTCGAGCTGCTCATCTTACAGACATTCATGAATTTAATGAAATGAACACTATAGAAGACGTATATGATCCATGCAAACCACCACATTGTGTGACTGCTCTGTTTGCAGATGACGACTGGCAGGAGGAACACAAACGCCTCGCTGAGCTGGACCAGAGGAATGGGTTGGGAGGAGGAATGGGAACAAAATCTAATTTTGGTGGAGCCCAGAACCCATCCACAACCCATGCCCCTTCCCCTGCCGTCCAACTGCCCCTTTCTTCTTCTCTCCATTCACTGAAGTTCTCGTCTTGCTCTGGACAACCCCCACAAGGTCAGTGGTATAATTAGAGGAATATTGCTGATATCTGTAGGAGATACTGGTTTTTATTTTTGTTGATTTTCAGTTAAGGTTTCACTGTCCTAACCGACAGTCAGATTTCGAAGAGATTAAAATCAGGGTTAAAATTGTACCAGAAGCAGGGCTGGTCGCCATGTGAATGAGCAGTTCTCCTGTTCAAAGCTGAGTGGTGTGGTGTGGAACTCCTCCAGACAAAGAAGAGAATACATGAAGTACGGATCCCTCTGGTTTCCGTACAGGAACTAAACCCCCACCCAGCCACCCAAGCTAGTTAGAGAGGTCTAATTATCTAACTTGGTATTGGCCATAATACTGTGTCAAAGATAGCAGAGATGACATGGTCCGTCAGTTATCAAGTGGCCCTCGTTGACTGGACACCGTTTTTGTTTCAGATGCAGAGGATCGAGCAGGTGGTGGCGATTTGGCTGAGTCCTTGACCAGACTCATCCTGGAGGCAGACCCGGCTATAACTGTGGTTGGGGCAGCTGAGATTCCCCGTGGGCCTCCCAACGCTTCAGGATCTGACATACCTGCTCTGCAGGTGCAGGACCAAGCCAGAGTATTGCCCCAGCCATCCATCATCCCACATCCCACCCAACCACACCAGCATCCCCATCAGCTCCAGCTGCTGCCGCGGCCCTCCACCTCAGGTGAGAACGGGGGCAACGCATTCTTGTAATGGCATCACTTTTTACCTCACGTCAACATGAACAGCCCTTACATCTTGAGAGTAGAAATCACGTGACCGGACTTGTGTATTCCAAGCTGGTGGCTTTTATCAACTTACAACCTGTGGTTATAACCATGGTTTCTACACACTGTGGAATTTGATTCCAGTCTCATGTGTGACAAAGCACAAACAATACGGACGATTCCAGGAAATTACCTTGATTCTGTTTTCAGATATACGAAATAAAAATTCTAAATTTAAACCATTCTGGAATGTTTTCATGGTGTCGGAAGCAGCAGTGGAATCATGAACACTTTATTCCCATAATAGACTTTAAAGGGGTTCTCTTATGAAAAACACTTTTTTCAGGTCTCTGCATATACATAGTGGTCCCACCTAAACCTAAACCTAACACTAAACCTAATCCTAAACCTAAACCTAATTCTAAACCTAATCCTAACCTAACACTAAATTTAAACCTAATCCTAAACCTAACACTAACACTAAATTTAATCCTAAACCTAATCCTAAACCTAATCCTAAACCTAACACTAAACCTAAACCTAACCCTGCTTAACCATAAAGCTAACCCTATCAACTCCCAGAATCCCAAAAACAGACGCTTCCTGCATCAATAGAAAGCCCTGATCCCTCCCCCGGATAAGGGTGTGGTCGTCCCCGAGGTGAAGATGTTCAGGTTAAGGTAGCAGTGTGTGCTAAAAACCCCGATCAGAGCTACACACTGAAGGTTCCTCACGAGCTGGTGAAGTCAGCTAACTAGTTAGCTCTGCTGTGGTCTGTGTATTTGTAGCCTGCCTGTGTGTGCCCCTGAACCCGCACAGCGGACACACACAGAGACACTCACACACACACACACACACACACACCCCTGTTGGACTGACGGATGTTCTGGTATACTCTGCTCCTCTCCAGGCCTTTCCTCTGGCCCCCCTCCTCCATCTATGCTCAGCTACCAGCAGCAGCAGCACCTGCTGCGGCGAGGGACTGCACCCATTGGCCAGGTAAGAGGTTCTAAGGTGTCTGAGTACGGACCGACTCATATGAACGCTGTGGAGGACAGTCAAACAACTGTAGAGATGCCATAAATCACTGCTGGAGGTGTCGTTAGCCCGTCTCACACCACTCACACAACGATTACCAAAAAGGCCTGAATAACCTGAGATTGTGTTTGTAAGTGTAAATGAATATTAATCTGCTGGAGCAGCTGATTCACTGCAGTAAAGGTTCTTAAACGTCAGCTGTGAAATGTGTTAATTAAATGTCTCTCGTTAGGTGAGCTCTGACAACATCTGGGAGAACACTCTGGGTTTTGGTCCTGTCAGCGTCACCCCTCGACTGGTTCCACACGTGGAGGTGAGGGACGCGTCTGTGTGGTTTAACAACGGGGTGCCACCGTGGGACAGTGTGGCTCTGTGTACCATGTTCACTCATCAGCTTATGGATGGTGGTGTAACTGAGGGAATGCAAAGTGAGACGGGTAGCATACAGGTAGGGCCCGTTGACAGTCCAATGGACAACAGTTTAACGGTGGTGCACTGGGTGGCGCTGTCGCCTCACAGCAACACGGGTCAGGTTCACGTCCCGCTCTGTGTGGAGTTTGCATGTTCTCCCTGTGTCTGTGTGGGTTCTCTCCGGGTTATCCAGCTTCCTTCCCCCTCCAGAAACATGCAGCTTGCGTAAATGGATCATTCCAAAATTGCCAATATGTGTGAGTGTGCATGAGTGGTTGTCTTTCCTGTGGCTCTGTGGTGCCCTGGCATCATGCTCGGAGTGTCCCCTGCCTCGAACGTCAGCAACCCCAGTGACCCACACTGAGCAGAACAAGCGTTAGGCAGTGAATGAATGAATAGACAAAGGTTCATGTATGACAGTGTTTGTCCGTTTCATTGCACCCACCACACTGCTCTGGTTGGACTCTCCATACATGAGCTTATGGTGTTAACGTGGCCTTAACATCTGAGTGTAGGCCCATCAAACCTTGGACCACCAGGGCCATGAACAGGAAACTGGGACTAGAGAGACACGGTTTGTGCTGCGGCATTCAGATGGACAGTCATTGGCATGGAGGCCCCCCTGCTGAAGATACTCCAAGGACTTGAAACTGGAAGAATGAGGAGAAGCGTTTAAAGTGTACTCTCACTGACCACGACATAACACAAGGGGAGACCTTCCAACGACTGAGGCTGAATAATGCTGTGAAGACATGGAGGGAAGCCACACTCCCCACCGATGCTAATGTCTGAGAGCAGACCACCACAACACCCCAGAACAGGAACAGGAAGAAAGTCCTAGTGAAGATCTGAGACAGCAGAAACCCAATGACAGGGAATAGGAGGAAGTGATGTCACCAGACCTACCAGTGGTGGGTAACGGTGCAGGGGCACCCCTTGCTGTACGGGGGCATCTGGACCCACCTTGAATTAGTGGTACCCAAATCCTGATGGGATGCATTGCTGAAGGTGTTTGAGAACAACATGCCTGAGGTCCTGCATTATTCCAGCTTGGAGACAACTGGACATGTTGGTCAACATGCACTGAAGATGTGCAGCAGGGGTAGATGTGAGTCCAGCTGATGGAAAAAGAAGGAAGACAGAAACACTAAGAAGATCCGAGGCTTGAAGGAGCAGCTGGACCAGCATGCCCCCTGTTGGAGTAGGAGACCTACAGACTGGGACTCGAACAGATTCTGGAGAGAACACCTGGAGCCTCAGTCTGGAAGAGCACAGAACGAGGAACGGTTCAGATACTGCACAGAACAACAACGTACACACAACAATGTGCAACTAGGTTGGACCCGTGGTGAAGTAAGGTGAGGTACCATGAGAGCCAGATCCGCTCCTGCAGCGGGCCTGAGGAGCCTTCAAGGGAGACTCCCCAACCACACGTTCTACACACTTTGTTCCACAGTAGCCTCGGGACCCTTCTGCAGTATTAAATACAATGACATCAAGTAGCTTCCATCTGAGTCTGTTGCATTATGTATGGCTTTGGTAGATATGTCTAATAGTTTCTGTTGCACTGGACATGACAAAAGGCACAAGCAAGCTGCTGGATTTTGAAGCTCCTCTTCATTTGTGATATTTTGTGCCTCCCCCTCCAGGACAGTCCGCTGATGTCTATCATCAAGGAGGTGGGGCTCCCCAAACGATCTCCTCAGTGCAGGAACGATGACGGTCAGGACTTGTCAGAGAGGGTCCCGCCTCCACGTTCTTCCTCTCCTGTGATTGGCTCCCCTCCGGTGAGAGCGGTGCCTATCGGGACCCCACCCAAGCAGCCCATGAGCCACGTCCTGAATCATCAGGTGAATGTTAACCGTGTGCTTGTGAGTCTGTGCCATGAAGTGATCCATGTCCTCTTCTGAGAACGAAGGGTTAACTGGATGTTCACACGCGTGTAGCTGCTGGTCAGGACTTAGCGGTGTGTTCCCCCTGTCTAGATCCACCATCCCATGGCTGTCCATGTGAGGGCGCCAGTCCAGCACAGATACCCTCCTCCCTTCCCCGAGCGCCTGTCACCCAACACCCTCCTCAATATCGCCGTGAGTTCTTCCTCATCCTCATCCTCCCCCCTCGTGGTCTTCACATCAGCCCACTGCTGAGGAGCGCCTCTGCAGGCTAGAGGCTGTTTTTGCTTAGCTTTGGCTGACACTCGTGTTTGATTGCGTTGTGGAGTGGGACGGGGCCCCCGTGCCCTGGGACGAGCTTAGCAGAGCTTTCTGTGAGATACTGATGACACTCTGGGTCATGACTGAGAAGCACGTGAGGTCATGGAGGGGGGGGGGGTTTCCTTCCATGTGTGGTAGAACACGGGTCACGATGTGAGACCGGGGAGGTTCCAGATCTTCAATGACATTCCATGTTCGTATTGTTCATAGAAGATAAACGCTTGTTAAATATAATAACTACTCACTGTTCATTTAGTAATGACTTCATGAGAATCAAATTGAATTTCCCTTCAGGGCTGTGATATTTGTCCTTTTACGTGTCTGTAGAACTCCCCCCTGTGCTGCAGCCCGTTCCCCCCTGGAGTTGGTCCAGTCCTGTCTCAGATTCAGCGGGCCCAGCTCCTCAACTCCCAGGTCGATGCTGCACACACACGTTAGGTTCAGGCCACACACTGTTTCTCAAGTAAAAACAAAAATACAGATCAATGCTTGAAACAGTCGTTTGTATAGCGGGGGTGGGGGGTCAAAATCATTTTCATTGACGGCCACATCAGCATAACGGCTGTCCTCAAAGGCAGCAGGTCCCCAACCTTCTTAGCTCCACGGACCGGTCTTCATTTGCTCGATAATCGTTCATGACGCCAGGACGGCTGTAGTCTAATAATAAATCATCAGCAGTGGTTTGACAATGACACATGAAGTGTGTTCTGGTCCGGTCTACTCCAGTTTGGTTTTCTTTACGGTCACTGCAGAAAATCCCACTTCACAAAGACAGGAGGTTGGAAATGGAAATGGGGATTAAGATACTTTTTGGGTGATCTCAGGATAATCTGCCTTGACTTTAATCCAGAAAACTGGAGCAGTTGTGGGCGTTTAATTTAGGGGTAACGGCTGGTAACCTGTCACGTGACCCAAGAGGCACAGACACGCATTCGTCTGTGTGTCATTCAGCACAGATGTCACTTTTCAAAATAAAACATCTTTCAAACTCCGAAATAAGTAAAACAGTAGTCATGTGTGGCCCGGTATCAAACAACCCAAAGGGTCAGATGTAACTAGTAAATGTAACTCAATGTAATGTAACTAAATGTAACTACTCCTTCATGTAACTAATAAATGTAACTAAATGTAACTACTCCTTAATGTAACTAATAAATGTAACTAAATGTAACTCAATGTAATGTAACTAAATGTAACTACTCCTTAATGTAACTAATAAATGTAACTAAATGTAACTCAATGTAATGTAACTAAATGTAACTACTCCTTAATGTAACTAATAAATGTAACTAAATGTAACTCAATGTAATGTAACTAAATGTAACTACTCCTTAATGTAACTAATAAATGTAACTAAATGTAACTCAATGTAATGTAACATAAATGTAACTACTCCTTAATGTAACTAATAAATGTAACTAAATGTAACTCAATGTAATGTAACTAAATGTAACTACTCCTTAATGTAACTAATAAATGTAACTAAATGTAACTCAATGTAATGTAACTAAATGTAACTACTCCTTAATGTTAAATCAGTGAATTTCTGACTTATTCTAGTTCCAAACATTACAGTTAGACAGAAAAAACATGTTTGTTTGTTTCTCTGTTCTAACATAAATCCTTTTCATTTGTCAGGTTATTAAACCCACAGAACTCCATCAATCAAGGATCAAACTATCAATCAATAAAGAAAAATAACATCAGACACAAGTTAGGACATTAACTTTGTTCACAATGGGCTGAACTACTGCATTGTGGGAAATGTAGTTTTTAGTCAAAGCACACTTACCCTGTTTGTTTTTAGACTCTGACCTTTTCTGCCCTTGTGGGCCACTGGACTGTGTCTGCAGGTGGCTGGTTTTCCTCGCAGTAGTCCAGCACCTCCTTTGTTACCAGGTGGTGGTGGTTTCAGGCCCTTCTTTGGGGGCCCTCCTCCACATGGTCACCGAATGGGCCCCCAAGCACCTCACGGTCCTTCCAACCATGTGCCACCCATCCGACACAACACCACCCACCTCCACCCTCAGCACCGTCGCATGCTTACTCAGCGCATGCAGAACAGGGCGTGGTAAGTTAAACTGTCATCCCAGTGACTGCTGGGGGTCCCACCCCCCCATCAGTGAAGCCTGTGTTCCTGATGGGGGGGTGTTGAGCAAATGACCTGGACCACGTACTTTAGGAGAAATGAATGGAAATTTAAATTCATCTGTGTTGCATGTTTTGTGGGGAGAACATGCAAAGTCCTCAAAGAACAGTGTCTGGTGTCAGATCCCAGAATGCACTGCACCCCCGTGCAGGTTCAGGTGTCATAACATGTTTTTCTTTCAGGAGCTGTGATGTCACATACAACAAGCCACTTGTTGGTGCCTCACTGCTGTTGGTGGCTTTTGATGCGTTTTTAACGGTTACTTTGGGTTAGAGTGGTTCTTAAGTCGTAATGAGGTGAAGGTTAATGTAGTTCACAAGGTTTACTCTCACTCTCAGGTGAGTTCAGTGATTATCCAGCTCCTCTGCAGGGAGCATGGAACATTGTTCTAATAAAGCCGTAATGGTTTGACCACTAATATGAAGAATACAGCTACGGCGCTTCGTTCCTCAGTCGAGAACCAACAGGAAGTCATCTTCCACACAGCTCTGAACACCTGTAGCCCCTCTGACAGGTAGGGCTGGGGCTCCTTCACACAGTGTTCCACAGAAGAACAACAAAGGTATCATGAAGGTGGAATCACACCTAATGAGGCATCTCTCTCAGCGTGAGGTGAAATGGCTGAAGATGCTGTTTTGTTGACTCCTGCGTTTGGCCCCACCTGGAGGAGAGCTAGTAGCAGTTAGCAGCTAACCCAGCCCAATCATGCCTTCGTATCTGAGAGGCAGGAGCAGGTGCTGCTGCGCGCCACGCTGGTGAGGACAGTGGACCAGGTCTTAGCCCTGGACTTCATCATGTCCCTGAGGTTTCTCCACGTCTGGGCAGAAGTCATTGATGTCAGCGCTGCTTGGAATGCGTCACCTCTTCTGCTCTTGTGCATGGAATGCAACGGGGCATTTCAACTTACTCTGCGGACCATTTGTTCAGTGTAACAGACAACTTGGTAGAAAATGAAATTCACTTTTGGTTTGAGGGAACGTTGGGGGGGTTACCTGTCATGAACAGTTTTGTGTGTGTCTGACGCGACCCGTCTGTTGCTTCATGCCGCTGTAGTGACCGCGGTAGGACTGGGGGCGACCGACGCAGCAGGGACCCCTACAGCAACCTGATGACCCAGAAGGAGAAGGAATGGGTCACCAAGATCCAGATGATGCAGCTTCAGAGCACTGACCCCTACCTGGACGACTACTACTACCAGGTTGGTGACAACCTTCTCAGCGACATTCAGGTGTGCTTCTCTCGTCATGGTGTCATGTAGCTGTCACTTTCTATCAGGCTGCTGTCACCCTGTCCATAGCTTGGCTTGTTTAGAGCAGGAGTAAGTAAAGCCAAGTGGATGTTGTAACCAGGCAACCAGACTTTAGCCAACGTCTTTTGGTGGGATGGAGATGTTTTCTGTGGGAAGATGATTTAACGATGAGTTGTTTTCTGGAGCATGTCTTTCTAACCATTCAATCTTCCTTTCCCAGGTTTCTACATGAATTAGTCATGATGAATAGTTGTTAGATGACATCAGTGTCATCTTCAGTGTCATCTAAGGCTGCTCACCTTCTCCCTAGTGGACCGTGTATCTGGACTAATAGACGGGGATAGGTTTTATACTGGAGTTTTTTGACTTATGGTTCGTGGACGTTGGGGGAAACGTCCACTTCTTGTTTAGAACGAGGTGATTCTGCAGAGTCAGAGCTTACAGGAAGTTGTTGACCCAATTTTTAACGTACTTGAGGATCAATGTCACTGTGTGTGTGCGTGTGTGTGTGTGAATACATGTAGAATTACTATGAAAAGATGGAGAAGCGTCAGGAAAGGGAGAGAGACAGCAGCAAGAAGGAACACACCACCAAACTGATCACTCCACAGGTGGCCAAGGTTGAACACTCCTACAGACCAGGTCAGTGACCCTCCAGCATGTCTGTACTGCACAGCCCCCGATGGTGGGCACGCTGGACGTTCATGCGTGTTCCTGTCATCAGTTCAGTTTGCAGGTTCTCTGGGGAAGCTGACCGTCTCCAGTGTCAACAACCCCCGCAAGATGATTGATGCTGTGGTGACGACTCGCTCCGACGACGAGGTCTGTCTGCTCGTTTCATGGCGTCTTGTGTCCTGACTGATTCCACACTGATCTCGGGGGGTGTGTCTCGTCAGACTTTGATGAGTTGAGGGCTTGTGAAGCTGCCTCACCATCACGTTAGAGCGTTAGACCCCTGCAGCGTGATTCCATCCTGTCAGCGCCCCCTGGCAGTAAGACGGCTGACATTTAATCTTCAGTGCACAAAACATCACAGATGATGTGTTTGAAAGAGAAGATGAGAGCTGCGTGTATCCATAGCGACCACACTGCTCATTAACAAACAGCCTCAGCCTTTATTTACAGCCTGACAGATATCCTCTGGCCCCAGCCAGGGGTTACATTCAGCTGACATGAACCCTGATGAGAAATAATCCAGACATCAAGGGGAGAATGTATCACTCATTACCAGCCCAGGGTGGATATGTCCACACACACACACACACACACACACACACACACACACACACACACACACACACACACACACACACACACGCACGCCCAGCAGCCAACAGTTCAATACACTTGACTTACCTTTCATTACACGGCGTTAGCTTAGCTCCCTGGTGCGTGACGATTGTCTGGAAACCGTCTTTATTACAGCCTGTTGGTAATCATCTCTGGTCTCCACTGATTTCTATCCCATGTGCTGACTGTTTTTCTCTGCGATGCTCACCGGCCGGTCTCCTCGTGTTTCCACAGTGAGCCTCGAGTTACTAACAGTGAATGAGGAAGCAGCTCCACACTCGGCGCAGAGAAATCAGGTTATATCATGAAAAGAAGAGTGTAAGCTCAGACTGTCACGTGTGTCATTCCAGGAGAAAAGAGAGAAGCAGGTGTGGAATCGGAGGCGTCAGGTCCTTTACACGGTGGAGAAGGTAGGGCGGGTGAACACACCCCACTTCCTTCTACTTTCACCTGTCTCACTGGAAAGTGTGTTTAGCATTAAACAAAAGCAGTTTGAGGTAACACAACATGGAATTTAAAACATAATTGTATGTAATAAAATCACGAGTGTGGAAAGGGCTCACCCTCCTGCACTGCCCTCTAGTGGCTGGAGCTCAGCCGTGCCTCTTGGCTTTGAGAGGCTCATGGGGTCCGGACCCCTCCACCACTTCATGTATTCATTCAGAGGTGTTCCTGGGCCTCGGCCCACAGGCCCACGGCCAGCATGTTCCTGTAATCTGACTGTGGCGCGTTAACCTGGTCCTGGAACTCACTGGAGCGAGGCTGGAGCACTTCCTCACCACTGCTTCTCCATAGATGTAGTCAGTGTCTCCTGGGGAGACTTCAGACCCGTGGACTGAGTGAACGAGGCTGGCTTGCTGCTGCCCCCTCAGACGCAGCCAGTGCAGTTAGCCTTTTAACTGATTCAGAACCAGCACGTTCTGTTTTGTGAACTCCGGCTTAATGTGACAAGTGGTGAGCTGACATTTGTTCTCTTGCATCATCATCCTCAGGTGTGTGTGACCTTCCTCTCTGTTGTGCAGATGTATAGTTTGCTGCTGGAGGTTCAAGACTTTGAGAAACGTTTCCTCCAGGCTCCAGAGGAGGACAGGGAGACTCTGCTGGAGCAGCATAAAGCCAACACCATGCAGCTGTGCACCTGTCTGAGGGAGAAGGAGTGGGAGGACAGGTAGGGTGGAGAGCAACACCTGGTCCTCAGCAGCGCCACCAACTGTCTGTCTCTATATATCCAGTAAATACACGAATCCATCGCTTATTTGGACTTCACGATGCACGCCTTCACTACATCTGGGATTTGTAGTGGGTAGTCATGTGATACCGTACACTCATTCTATTGGCTGACGGCATCAGTGTGTGCACGGCGTTCAGAGACTCACGGAACGCAGCGCGCTTCCATGTCTTAACCACTTTAATTCCAAACTGTTTTAAACAGTCTGTTTTAAATAGAGTGTGAGAAAAGGTAATACAGATATAAGATGTTTAATATCAGGATGACCGCGACACACAGAGCAGCAGCTGAGCCTCGCCTCTGATTGGACGACCAATCGATTAAAACAAGATTTAATTATTCAAAGAAGACAAAGCTTAAATATCTGCTTTGAACTCAGGTCCGGAAATAACCCGCCCTGTTCAAACTGAGCGCTCCACTCGTCATGACTTCAACCAGTTTTTAATGTCAGGCTGTGAATTTAATGGCAAATACACCCCAATACACCACTCTGACTCGTAGAACTGACTTTAACGTCGATGCCTCACCGCCGTGAACCTCACCGCATGTCACTGGTTCATAAACATTTAAATTACCAGAAATAATAAAATAGTTTGTCACTATGTCGCCAAATTTTGTTCTTTGCGAGTGTTCCTGGAATGCATTAATGAGTAACGAAGGATTACTCTTTAGACATATAATAGTATGTATAATAGTGTGATTTAATAGTATACATAAGTGTGATATGTAATAGTAGATATAGTAGGGTGATATACAACAGTGATTTTATGTATACACACTAATAATGTGATTTAATGGTATATAAAGTGACTGAGGAGCGTTAGTATTTACAACACCTGTGATTTTACAAGTTCTCCCACTTAAAAATAGAGAGGTCTGAAATGATGCATTGATGCTTTTCTACTGTTAGACACATAATCTAAAAAAAAATACATCTGGAAATCACATCATATGATTTTTCAATGATTTATTTGTGTTACTGGGGCTTATAAGTATCGGTACCCATGAGAATCAGCAATAATTATGACTCTCAAAGAGCTGTCAGTCCAACTTTAAAAGTCCACCTTTACCCCATGACAAACCACCCGCCCACCCCCGTTTGGAGCTCATTAATGTCACCCGTGCCCCCCCCCCCCCCAGTCAGTCCCAATCCAGCTGCTGCCGACGTGAAGACCAGAGAGCTTTGTAAAGCCACCAGACACACGGCTGGAAAAGGCTGTGGGTCACAAGGGAAGCAGCTGGTGGGAATAAATCAGTTAGAAATCGCTCGAAAATGGAAAAGGCTAATCTACCCCAGACTGGGGCTCCATGTAAGATCTCTCCTTGTGAGGCATCAGCCCAGAGCTACACACTGCTGGGTGGCCTGAGGAGAGCTGGAGCCACAGTGTGAAGGCTGCTGTCAGTACAACACCACGGCTAGTGGATTCGAGGCGTTCCACAGAAGGTCCCCCTGTTGAAGTCAGTCTAAAGATCACCAGGGACCCCCTGAAGGATCCAGAGGGGTCATGGGAGAAAGTCATGAGGTCAGATGAGACTTCTGCACCGATTTGAGCACTGATTTTCTCATGGGTGCAGATACGTATGAGCCCCAGTAACTAACAAATAAATCCTTAGAAATCATACGATGTGATTTCCGGATGTGTTTTTAGATTAACAGTGGAGATGCGTCTGTGATGATCATCTCAGACCTCTCCCTATTTACTACGTGGGAGAACTTGTAAAATCACAAGGGGTGTAAATACTTGTGCTCCTTGAGTGTGATATAAAATAGTGATACATAAGTGATATATAGTAGTGTGTGTATATATATAATAGTATAAATGTGATATAATTGGTATGTGAAGATATAAGAGATTCAAATAAAAGGTGATGACCAGTTGTATTTTTTTGTTTCATCAGAGTGAGTGATGAGCAGTGTGTGATGATCATGTCAGTGAGGAAGGGCAAACGACTCATCTCTCGGCTCCTCCCCCTTTTGCCATCACCTCAGGCCACCGCCGTTGTCATGGCGATTGCCCGCAACCTTCCAGCTCTTGCCAAGAAGGACAAACAGGATCAGGTACTCCATTCAAGTTACAGCAGGCTGTTGGCTCCAGACTCACGCTTTGGTTCAAGTCTCTGTGGAACAACGGGGACTGGGGGGTTAGGGTTGGGGCGCTCCAGACTCACACTGGTACAGGAACAGGACTGACCCTGACCAGCGGGATGTGACCCTGTTGATTTGACCTGTGGGGACTAGTTAGGTTACTGAGTTAAGTTGGGATGTTTGGGGTCAGGTGTTTCTTTTCTGCAGCCAATGTCAAACTTGTTTAAAGTTTTCTGTGGGGGTCGATCGCTGATGAAATCAATCAGTCCACCTTTATTTATATAGCGTTTAATCACATCAGCAGACGTTCCAAAGCGCTTCAACAGACAGAAACCCAACAGAACCTCCAGAACATCAGAGACAGCAGGGAGAAACTCCTTCATTGAGGAAGAAACTCAATGAGGACCCAGACTCAGGAGGGTGGAGTCAGACTCTGGAGGGCGGGGCCAGACTCAGGAGGGCGGAGTCAGACTCTGGAGGGTGGTCATCCGCATTGACCGGTTGGGTGGAAAGTGGGGATAGAGAGAGACAGAGCAGATAGATTTCCAGTGTTCCATGCGTGTCCCCCACCTGTGGAGCAGAAGCACGAAGACAACAGCAGTATCTTGTAAGCAAAAAGTCTCATTAGCAGCAAAAGAAAAAGAAGTAACAGAAGCTCCAAAGTAATTAAAGTAAAGTAATTAATTAGTAACTCAAACGGGAGAGAAAATCCCCCCAGCAGTCTGGACCAATAGCAGCTGATCTACTAATCTGTGTTTCTAACTGTAGGCTCTATCGGGGGGGGGTTTAGTCTACTCTCGAATAAGAGAAGGGGGTCTGATGGTTCTCCAACACTGTTACACCGTGCTAACCCGCTAGCCGGCGGTGACCACACCGTGCTAACAGCGACCTTATCTTTCAGGTGTTGTGCTGGCTCGTGGAGCCAGTTTCTGCAGTGATCCAATCATTGTCAAGCTCCGCCCTCACAGACCTGCTCCAGGAGCTTCAGGACAACGATGGCCAGCTGGCCAAAGTACTGCTGAACAAGGTACGCCAGCACACGAGCGCCCCACCGGCAGGGGGCCCCTGTGTCACCGGGTGCATGTGGCCGTTAGCTGAATGAGGAGACTGGCTCGTCATGCTGTTGGTCTGTGAGCAGGGGCAGGTCATGGACCCCCCCTGTGTCTTCACATGCTGATGTTGGGGTCCCAGTGTGACTTTCAGAAATTAAGGTTCAAGATCAGATTGGGACTTCTGGGAGTTTGGGTGTAACCATTAAAGCACTGTACTGGGAGTCAGAGCTGCCGTCTGTTGGAGCTTCCTGCCATTTAGTTATCTCGTTAAACTGATCCTGAATTAAACACGTGGGTTCAGTTGATCCTACACGTTTGTCTAAGGTTAAAACATGTCCTACCTCTGAAGTCTGTTCTGGTTCAGAGGCTTCACCAGAAGGGTAGCTTGCCCCAGACCTGCCCACAAACCCAGCATGTTTCCTTTGCAACTGATGTCAGACCAGGTTGATCTTCCTTTGTGGAACAATCAAGAGACGATGAGCCCGTCTCACCACAAGGGGGTCGCTTCACTGCCGCGTCCGGCGGGTGGGGGTCGCTTCACTGCCGCGTCCAGCTGGGGGGCGGGGGTCGCTTCACTGCCGCGTCCAGCTGGGGGGGTGGCGGTCGCTTCACTGCCGCGTCCAGCTGGGGGGGTGGCGTCGGAGGCCCCCCTCGTGCTGACACCCCCCCTGTGCTTGTCCTCCAGTTCGGGGTGACGCTGCTCTACCTGGTCCTGAATGAGGGGGAGAGGATGCACGGCGCCCAGCCCAGCTGCCAGCTCATGGATGACAATCGATGGTGAGCTGTTGTCGTGACAACCACGCAACTACTTCCTATGGTGGTCTTCACTGCTACAGGAAGGACTGGACCCGTGTTCACCGACGTGTTCGGGGTTGAGCCCCCGGTTCAGCCCCCGGTTGCTGTGAGGTTGCTTTTCTTGTGTTTTTAATCATCCTCGTTTTGGTCCCCGTTCAGGACTGAGTTGGTGTTTTCCGTGACGAGGGGTCTGCTCAGTGTCCCCTCTTCATCGCTGGCGCCCCCCCTTGTCCTACCCCCCAACCTGCTCCCCCTCCTGTCGCGCTACGTCGACCGGCCCACACTGGAGCTGCTGCAGGAGAAGCTCCAGTGAGTCTCCTGTCTCTCTGTCACACACACACACACACACACACACACACCAGTAAAAACTGTTCTGTGCCCTCTGCAGGATTTCTGCTTCGTCCAGGTAGAACCTCCAGCAGACGTGACGACCGTCGCCCACTGATCCATGCAGACTTTCTTTTCCTGTGTGTGTGTGTGTGTGTGTGTGTGTGTGTGTGTACGTACAACACTGAGTGAATGAGTCCAATTGATAAAAAAATCTGCATTTTTAAGTATCTTATTACAATTATTCCTGTGATGTACCTTCAAATTAAAAGTATTTCTATTCTATGAAACGTGGAACGGCTTCCTTCACAGGTTCAGACCTTCCTTCACACGTTCAGACCTTCACACGTTCAGACCTTCCTTCACACGTTCAGACCTTCCTTCACACGTTCAGACCTTCCTTCACACGTTCAGACCTTCCTTCACACGTTCAGACCTTCCTTCACACGTTCAGACCTTCACACGTTCAGACCTTCCTTCACACGTTCAGACCTTCCTTCACACGTTCAGACCTTCCTTCACACGTTCAGACCTTCCTTCACACGTTCACATTCGGGTGATATTCTGACCCAGTTGTTGAGACGGTATGCCCCATGTCAGACTCACTAAATCCTGACGCTTGTCTGTTGTGCTTCTGAGAGCAGAGACACAGAAATACCAGGTGTCCCACTGATCCAAACACCATTCCAGGTGTCAGTCCGCACCCACCTGAAGACATTTCATGGAAAAGTTTGGAGTTTTTGATAAATTCAAAAAGATTCCCTTTTTTTTTTTCAAGCAAACGGAACATAAAACGATAACGAAACAGTATAAGGGTGTTATACAGAAAATGGTAACAAAATAGCAAAAGGGAAAATTAAATGTACATCAAAGGAAGGACATTTCTGGGAGATATGTGTTCTCGAGTCTCCATAATTCTACAAATTTAGTCTTTTGAAGTTTCAGTGTGTAAGCAATCCTTTCCATTACGTAAATTTCATAAATTACATCATACCAATTCTCTATTGAAGGCGCACTCGGCTTAAGCTAGTTTCTGGTGATTGTTTTCCGTGCTGCAATCCTCAATATCCCAAACAAATACCCTTTCATTATTCATGGATGTGGTTGGTAAAAAAACAAAAGATCGTTCCATTTGAAGGCTATGGTTGATCCAAATATAGTCACTATAAATGAGTAATGGAGCTTCAGGACAAGAGTCATAAAATATCTGCAAATTGTCTTCCACCCAAATGCCCTCCATTGGGTTTAACTTGTTATCTTCCATCGAATTTCATTGTCTAACCCAAACTTCTTGTGTAATACTATTTTCTTCCTGTTCCCATTTTTGCTTTATATAGCTGGAGTTTGCTTCTTCCATCCCCTGAGGTCCTTTATATCTTTGGGCTTTTCCCTTCAGGGGTCTCCACAGCCAATCAGTGTCCTCCATCTAACCCTGTCTTCTGCATCCTCTTCTCTCACACCAACTACCTTCATGTCCTCTTTCACTACATCCATAAACCTCCTCTTTGGTCTTCCTCTAGGCCTCCTGCCTGGCAGTTCAAAACTCAGCATCCTTCTACCAATATATTCACTATCTCTCCTCTGGACATGTCCAAACCATCTCAGTCTGGCCTCTCTGACTTTATCTCCAAAACCTCTAACATGTGCTGTCCCTCTGATGTACTACACTCTCACCTACCACTACTTTGCAGTCACTGATCTCCTTCAGGTTACACAAGATGTAGTCTACCTGTGTGCTCCTACCACCACTCTTATAGGTCACCCTATGTTCCTGCCTCTTCTGGAAGAAAGTATTCACTACAGCCATTTCCATCCTTTTGCAAAGTCGACCACCATCTGTCCTTCTGCGTTCCTCTCCTGGATACCAAACCTGCCCATCACCACCTCATCACCTCTGTTTCCTGCACCAACATGTCCATTGAAGTCTGCACCAATGACAACTCTCTCACTTCTAGGTATGCTCTGCATCACTTCATCAAAGTCCAACCAGAATTTCTCCTTCTCCTCCAGCTCACATCCTACCTGTGGAGCATACCCACTAACAACATTGAACATCACACCTTCTATTTCTAGCTTCAGACTCATCACTCTATCTGACACTCTTTTTACCTCCAGGACATTCCTAACAAACTCCTCCTTCAAGATAACTCCTACTCCATTTCTCTTTCTATCTACACCATGATAGAACAACTTGAACACTGCTCCTAAACTTCTAGCCTTGCTACCTTTCCACCTGGTCTCCTGGACACACAGTATGTCTACCTTCCTCCTCTGCATCATGTCAACCAACTCTACCTTTTCCTGTCATAGTTCCAACATTCAACGTCCCTACTCTCAGTCCTATACTCTTGGCGCTCCTCTTCTCTCTCTTCCTATGAACACACTTTCCTCCTCTCCTTCTTCGACCAACAGTAGTCCAATTACCACCGGCGCCCTGTAGGTCAACAGCGCCGATGGCGGTCTTTGTTAACCCGAGCCTCGACCGATCCGGTATGGAAATCATAGGTTTGATTCGCATCTTTGATTTGGCAAAAGTTTTACGCCAGATGCCCTTCCTGACGCAACCCTCTGTATTTATGCGGGCTTGGGACCGGCACAATAAGACACTGGCTTGTGTCCTCTTGGCCACTGGCTCCCTCTGACCATCACAAATCTCCCGTCTAAATAATTTTTCAAATGTGCATTCGAAGTTCTTTTTGAACCCTTTTTGCAATGAGGATGAGTACTGGTGAAATCTCCATCTCATAAGTTATTCATGTTCCAGATTTTTTCTTAGTTTAAGAAGATTTTTATTCAAGGATACTTTCAATCAATTCAAGATTTTCAATTAGTTGAACATTTTTAATCCATTGAACAAGACTTTTAATAAATTACCTATTTTTAATCAATAAAAGAAAACTGGTATAAAACGAACGACAGCTCGGTCCTGCTGGCTGTAGTTGTTTCTCACCGACATGTCCAGTAGGTGGCGGTAGGGATGCGAAGAGCCACTTGCCACAAGCCCAAGAAGAAGAAGAGGAGGCGGGAAGAAGAAGACGAGCAGAAGTGGTTGATAGAAGCTCAGACGTCCAGCATGGTCGATAAGATGGATATGTCCCTGGACGACATCATCAGGCTCAACAAGGGGGGCGGCGGCCGCGGGGAGGGATCGTACCGGCCAAGGGAGCCTTCCGGCCGGGCCGGCGGGTCGTCCAGGGACCGGCGGAACGATTTCGCCCGGAAGAGGGACTACAGATCCTCCCCGTACACCCGGGTAGGAAACGAGCAGCCGAACGGGAGTGACGTCACGCCTGAAACGAGTCCGTCACATGTGCGGAAACTTTAAGAATTACAGGATGATGCTAATGTGGCTAACAGGAAAGCTAACAGCTGGTCGGTGTCCTCGGGTTCTGTGAAAGCTGGGAGCGTTCAACCACATGTCCACCGGAGACAGACCGGCGTCGGCGGGGGCGGGTTAGGGGGTTGGGGTTGTGTTAGGGGTTAGTGCTAGGGTAAGAGAGTTGGGTTAGTGCTAGGGGTTGGGGTTGGGTTAGGGGCTAGGATTGGGGGGTTGGGTTAGGGGTTAGAGGCAGGGGTTCGGGTTGGGTTAGGGGTTAGTGGCAGGGGTTCGGGTTGGGTTAGGGGTTAGTGGCAGGGGTTCGGGTTGGGTTAGGGGTTAGTGGCAGGGGTTCGGGTTGGGTTAGGGGTTAGAGGCAGGGGTTCGGGTTGGGTTAGGGGTTAGTGGCCGGGGTTCGGGTTGGGTTAGGGGCTAGGGTTTGGCGTGTTTCTCCAGCTCCAGTGATCTCCGTGCTCTGACTCGCTCTGGCCTCCCTTTGTTCTCTGTATTTGTAGCAGGGCACATGGAACCTGTGTGATTGCGGGTGTGATTGGTATTTTCTTCTCATGTCTTCGCAGCCCAGAGATTTACCGGACAAATGGTCACATGACATGTTTGAGGAGCACAGTGGCGAACACCGAGGAGAGAGCGCAGAAACGAGCGGCGAGCTTCTGGTCTCCAATCTGGACTACGGTGTCTCTGACTCGGATTTGAAGGTGGTGATCTGAAGCTGTTCTTCTCCTCAGCATCAGGTTGTTGAACCGTCTGATGACCCTAGTTTTCTCTCCAGGAGCTGTTTGAAGAATTTGGTGCATTGAGGAAAGTCTCTGTTCACTACGATCACTCTGGTCGCAGCACAGGAAGTGCCGACGTTCACTTTGAAAGTATGGCCGATGCCCTGAAGGCCATGAAGCACTACAACGGTGTGCCGCTGGATGGTAAGGTTCAGTTCCCATGATGTACGCGTTCTGGTGCTGCTTCACCTGCTGTTGGGTGTGTGTGTGTGTGTGTAAGTCTAGTATCACTCATTTCTTGGAACCAGGAGTCTTCAGAAAGAAAAAAAGCATAGTCAATACTGTCAAAGAGGGTTGTTGAAATGCGAGTTTTACCGAGCCTTTGTTAACTAATGAGGGTCATTAGCATGAGACACATCACCTGGGTAATCTGGGTTGATCTGGGTAATCTGGGTTAATCAACTGAGTTGTTCTTTTTGGAAGTTTCAACAGACCTGATTGTAAATAGGTGACAGATGATGTCTCAGACCCCCTCCTGTTCAAACCCCCCCCCCCCCACCCCACTGTTGAGACTCCCCCTGTTCACACCAGACCCCCCCTGTCCAGACCCCCCCAGTCAGAGATGGCATCTCCACTTTAATGTTTTTCCGGCTGACTCGGTGTTTGAGTTCCCAGCAGGAAGAAAATTCCTGGGGAGACATAACACTGAATTCTCTGTGCCAGATTCTAGCTGGGTGGGGGTGGGAGTCGGGGTAGGGGTGTAGGAGGAGGTCAGGGAGCTGCTTAGTGTGGCCATGTGTGGATTTCAATTTGAGGACATTCCTGCCATGATAGGGAACTGATTGGATGAGAGTGGGGTTAGGGTTAAGGTGTGTGTGTGTGTGTGTGGGGGGGGGGGGGGGGGTTGGATGACGGGGGGGGGTAGGTTAGGATGCTTTACAATAGGGTTCTGCTGGGCACCCTGGTAGGGGCGATGGGTGGGATGATGGGTGGGACTTTGTTGTGAGTGGAGGTGTGACCCTCGTGAAATGTTTAACACACTTCAGATGCTTCCAGTCTGAACAAAGACGAATGACGAGAATTCCATCATTTCACTGGATTCATTTCTTGATGTCCTCGTGGACCAAAGCGCCGTAGAAAAAAAAATCTTCTTTTTCAGGGCTCCCCATGAAAATCAAGCGCCTTACCTCAGAGGGCGGCCCACAGACTGACCTGTCCACAAAAAGGTACGTGTCCGTCTGTCCTGGCAGCCAGTGGTCAGTGCTGAACCGGCGGATTGACTGACAACACAGTTTGTAATCGGAACCCGCTTGATGTTCTTGTTCTCAGGGGCTTTGACCGGAGCAGGCTCGGACAGCCCCGGTTTGACCAGAAGAAAAGGGAGCCAGGAGGCCGAGGGCTCGGGTTCCGAGGTCGGGGGAGAGGAAGTCGATCTCAGATCACGGCAGAGGAGCTGGACGCCCAGTTGGATGCGTACAACGCCAAAGTGGCATGAAACTCCTTATTGTGAGCAGGTTGGGAGTGTCTGATGACTCCATCTCTGATTGCACCTGCAGATGGACACCAGTAGGAATGTGCTGTGTCGATCGTTAATTATTCTGATTGATCAGCTCTACGTAACATGATCCCATTAAAACACAAATGTAAAGACATTTTATATTAAGGACCAATACATTCTTTTGATTTTAACATTTCTGTTTTGAGGTGACAGCTCCTGAGTTCTTGTCTGAACGTGTGGACTTTTTTGTGTTTTCATGTAAATGGCGTGACGGATTGTGAAACACCGAGTCAAACCTGTATACCCAACACACGGGCAACGTTTGTACATCAATTTTCTTCTTTTCCTTTTGGTTTTTCCTGTTTGTACATCAATAATGGTTTGAATTGCATTTCTGGTGGTTTTTTTTGTTTTGATTTTTCATAAATACCGTCATCGTAGACATTAGGTGCCGTCGCTGTTCACGGTCAGGGAGCGATTTGTTGTGGGGCATTGGTGGAACACTCCCCGCCCTCTGGTTTCTCCATCTCTACATCTGCTGAATGAATTTTCTCCTGGGGGTTTTAGAGGCTAAGTCAAGTTTTAATCCACTGAGTTGTTCCACTACACCGACATGAATGACGCGCTGATGTCACTTCCTGGTCATCAAAAGTTCAAAACAACCCTTTACGTTTGATGACTCTGTTACGAAGGAGACTGTGCTGGATTTCAGGCGGGTACCCCCCCCTCTCTACAGTCAGTGGCAGGGAGGTGGAGGTGGTAGGAAACTACTAGTACCTGGGAATTGGAGGTAAGATCTTAAGCCCGAGTCCAAGTCAAAATGTCAATAATTACGTTCGGGTTGGGTCGGACTCGGGCTTTTGCTAACTTTTTTAATAAATATATCAATATTATGTATCTCAAACGATCTGTGGATATTAAACTAAGGAATACCTTTATAAAATAAATAATTTAAAACAGAAGGCACTGTATGGTAATTGCTATTCAATTACTAAACATGAGTTGCAGACTTTGCACAGGCATTGAGCAACCAGTCCCTTCTGAGCAGTACCCTGTCTGGGTCTGACTGACGCAGTCCCTCCTGGGTCCTCACAAAACATAAAATTTCAGGTTTGTTTAGGACTCGCGCCTGCAAATCAAATTAATTGGCCGGGCCGGGTTGGGCTTTAATACCCACGAGCCTGGGTCGGGTCAGGCTGGATTTTTTTAGGCCCGATCTTACCTCTACTGGGAATGCAGTTAGACAGCAAGCCGGACTGGTCCTTCAATATGGACTGTGTGACTGTGCTTCTGCTTGGTTCTCCTTTAATGAATCAACCTTAGTTTATAAAGCGCTTAATCACATCAACAGACATTTCAAAGTGCTTTAACAGACAGAAAAACTCAACTGAACCCCCTAGAGCATAAGAGGCGGGGAAAAACTCCCTCATTGAGGAGGAAACTCCGGGCAGGACCCAGACTCTTATGGGTGACCATCCGCCTTGACTGGTTGGGTGGAAAAGAAATAAAATGAAAATAAGGACAGGGTCAGAGAAAGAGACAGAGAGAGAGGGGCAGATAGGCCAGATAGAGTCAGTGTCTTTATGGTTATAGGTAGACCATTTGATGCAGATACTGAATTGAGGACAAGAGAGTCAGGCTGTGTTCACCGACTCCTGGGTTGTTGTCTTCAGTACATATTCCCCATCATCTAGTTGGTTAATTCAAGGCACAATTATAGCTGATTGGATGACTGTATGGTGGAAGGAGGAGGAAAGGCAGCAGGACCCTAGACGATGGATGGATGAGGGTTGGTACTGGTGGGATAGGAGGAGCAGGTCCACAGAGGATGGGTGGATGAGGGGTGAACCTGAGAAAACCTGTGAGGACATAGAGCACAGAGACTCCAGGGAAGAATTTGGGTTAGTAAAGGTGTGAATGGAAACCAGGAGAGAGAGAGGTTAGAGGAGGAAGAGGTTCGGCTAGAATGAAAGGAAAGGTGTACAAAACTGTGGTGAGACCAGCGATGTTGTTCGGTCTAGAGACAGTGTCACTGAGGAAAAGACAGGAGACAGAGCTGGAGGTAGCAGAGATGAAGATGCTGAGGTTCTCTCTGGGAGTGACCAGGAAGGATAGGATCAGGAATGAGTACATCAGAGGGACAGCACATGTTAGAGGTTTTGGAGATAAAGTCAGAGAGGCCAGACTGAGATGGTTTGGACATGTCCAGAGGAGAGATGGTGAATATATTGGCAGAAGGATGCTGAGTTTTGAACTGCAAGGCAGGAGGCCTAGAGGAAGACCAAAGAGGAGGTTTATGGATGTAGTGAAAGAGGACATAAAGGTAGCTGGTGTGAGAGAAGAGGATACAAAGGACAGGGTTAGATGGAGGCAACTGATTCGCTGTGGCGAATGATTTTTAGTATACAGTCAACCCTTGGTTTTCGAACGCTTCTGTTCTCGACCAAATCGGTTTTCAACCAGAAAATCCGAGAATTTTACGTCTCTGAGCTCGACCAAAATTCGACTCTCGACCAAACCAAAAGAAGCCGAGCGTACCTGAACGCGACTCACTTGGGAGCCGAGCGAACTCGAATGCCCAGGACTCTTCCTCCGTAGCGCATTTGTGTTCAAAGTTCGATAGGATATCTTTTATTAAAATAAAACACAGTGTCTAGTTCTATCCCTTTTTATTTATGGTAAACAGTATACAGTGCAGTTTATGGTGTAAAAAAAAAAAACATTAGAAAAAGTTGTTTTTTAGACTTAGAGGATTAAAATTATTTACATTAATTATAATGGGAAAAATGGTTTCGGATTTTGAACAACTCGCTTTTCGAACAGCCTTCTTGAACGGATTATATTCGAAAACCGAGGGTTGACTGTATTTCAAAACCATTAATATTTATCTCTGGGACTGGGTCGGCAATATTTAATGTTGTTTAAAACTAATGGCTAAAGATAAATGGAAGTTTGAAAGAATTGTGTTCAATGTGGTGTCACTGAGGCACGCCTGAGAATGTCTGAGGTCGCTAAAGTTAATGTCAGATCAAGCAGTTTTCACTGGGCCCCTCCCAAATTTTAGCAGCAATGAGATTTTTCGCCTGCGGTGCATTAGTGTTGTGCCCGGAGTGTCCCCCATGATAGAACAACTTGAACCCTGCTCCTAAACTTCTAGCCTTGCTACCTTTCCACCTGGTCTCCTGGACACACAGTATGTCTACCTTCCTCCTCTGCATCATGTCGACCAACTCTCTACCTTTTCCTGTCATAGTTCCAACATTCAACGTCCCTACTCTCAGTCCAATACTCTTGGCGCTCCTCTTCTCTTTCTTCGTGCGAACGCACTTTCCTCCTCTCCTTCTTCGACCAACAGTAATCCAATTTCCACCGGCGCCCTGTAGGTCAACAGCGCCGATGGCGGTCGTTGTTAACCCGGGCCTCGACCGATCCGGTATGGAAGTCATAGGTTTGATTCTCATCTTTGATTTGGCAAAAGTTTTACGCCGGATGCCCTTCCTGACGCAACCCTCTGTATTTATCCGGGCTTGGGACCGGCACACTGACACTGGCTTGTGTTTTCTTGTGGCTACATTAAGAAGAAGAAGAAAGATCTTTATTTGTCATTATACACAGGGATGGTACAACGAAATTGCAAGGCCAGATGGAAAGTTGGTCCAGAGCCTCTGAACGCCGGGCATGCCGCCACTACATTCCAACATGACCTAATATTCCTTAGATGCATGTTTTTCTTGATAATGGGGGAAACCGGAGAAAACCCATTCAGACACGGAGAGAACATGCAAACTCTTCACAGAAAGGCCACGTTGGAAATGATGGGGTTTGAACCTCTGACCTTGCTGTGAGGCAGCAGTGCTAACCACTACGCTGCTGTGGTGGGTTTCCCTCCAGCCGTATTTAATTCTCATGTAGCTCGAGATAGTGGCAGCTATTTACAATTCCAATCTGATCGTTATCCCTAAACCAAACTCTGTAATTTGTTTGAAAGCCTCTCTTTAAATATTCTACATCCATCAAATTAAGTTGAATTCTGTAGAGTTTATTATTTACTTCCCCTCTGAACCATATTCCTCATTTGGAGAGGATTTCATTGAATTTCTGACCAATCTGGCACTGACTAACGATAAGATTATACTGTTTGGAGATTTACATAGTCACATTGACATAAATGGAGACAGTCTTAGTACTGGGTTTAGCTCAATCCTGGACTCTATAGGATTCTCCCAACTTGTAAATGCCCCTACTCACAGGCATAATCACGACTTAGACCTCATTCTTAATCAAGCTTTTTCACTTGGCCATCTTTCCCCATAATTGAGCTTTTGTCGGATCACTCAGTCACTTTTCATTTTATTCTAGCGAACTACAACCCACCAAAACATTACATTGACTAGAAAAAAAATTCTGATTCTGTAATAACTGAATTTAAGTAGAAAGATCCCATTTGTCACAGGTTTGGTTCAGAACCAAATGCAATGCACCAGGGTAGAAGTTCACATTCATAGTTTAACTAGCAAAGATTGTAAAACTGGTTGGCAGACGAACAAACAGACAAAATCACATGAAGTCCAAGAAACCTGAAACGTAAGAAGAGTTGATGAAAACCTGGCAGCAAACTGAGGCCATGTTCACACGGTGTCAGATCTTTTTGAAGACGCAACTTTTTCACTTTGCATAGAAAAAAATTTGCGTCTATGCGACAGCATTTTCGAAAAAATCTCCGTTCACACGTATCCTCATCAGTGTGTTAATCAACACGTTTATAAGCAGAACAACTCTCAGAACGACAGGAGAGAGGACCGGGACGTGTGGAAATTCACGTTGTTCCTCCTGGTGGACGACCTCCATCAGAGTTCTCCACCAGGGGGCAGCGTGTCCCGGTCTGACCCCGAACTGGCGCTGGCGTCTTTGGCGAGAAACGTTAATGAATGAATAAATAAATAAACTTTATGACTCATAAAGAAACAAACAAATATTCAAGTGTCAAGTATGTTTATCGACGCGTCTTCTCGTCGCAGGGACACACCCCCGGATAGAAAAAGTTGCGGATACAGCATCCACACAACGCAGACCCGGCGTTTTTTAAAGTTGCATTTTCCTCCCGGATATCTGCGTTGTCGTGTGGACGGGAGGCATGACGACAAAAAACTTCCGTTTTAAGAAAGATCCGGCACCGTGTGGGTGGGGCCTGAGGTGTGAGCTGAGCTTAAGTAGGTGGAGCCTGATTGGACATGGGAAACAGGTGGCTGCAGCAACACAGGTGACAGGAATGAGTGGATTGAAGCCATGTTGACTTGTAGCTGGGTAGTTTTACCGTTTTTCTCGAGACACAATGACCACAACATGTAAGTCATGCACCAGCCCCCTGACCCACATCTGCTAAACTACAAACACAATTTCTGCTTTGCACTCAAATTTTAATTGTAAAACACACTTTTTTCACAACACTACACACAATTCTCTGCATTAGACACAATTTTCATGAAGAAAATCTCGTTTTCACAAGGAACACACCGTCATTCAAAATTCTGAACTTAACTGCCCTACTACGTGCACCGACTCACCACATCAGCAAACACTTGTCACAGTTTTACATTTAGCAATCAGCTTTAGCATAAAAGGGCAACAGGTGAGCTTGTCTGTTTTGGACCAGTGGATGCCAACAGAGGAGTGAGAGTATGAGGGGGAGGACGAGGACTGTAAACTGAATATTTTTCTGCTCTGCTTAGGAAACAAAATCGAATCCACACAACTTCATTATTGGGTCTTGGGTCTGACTCGAGGAACATGTGTTCGACGTGGAACGTTTATCTGTCAGAAAATAGCTGACCTTCATTTGTGTTCAATGTGAAGGAGCAGCACTTGGGCTTGCAAAAATAAGACTGGGAAAAAAAAGCCTGGACAATTGTTACCGCCGACATAGTTTTTGAAGAGACCCATTTCTAAATGTAAACACACATATCGAATAAAAAAGTCTACTCTGACTCTTTTAGATGGCTGGAGCTCACTCTAAGTAAACCTCACACGGAACAACAAGGTTAGTCGTCGATGTTGTGCTCATTTGCTGTTCAGACTTCCGTTAGCCTGGTCTCCCCCGAGCCGAGGCAGGAATCCGCTGGCCGTGAGAGAACTCACTCCACGAGGACTTGTAGGCCCCCTTTGGAGACGTACACACGTTCTCTGCTTCCTTATCCCGGCCCGGTGGTTCACGAGTATGTAGGAATACGGCTCAAAGGACTAAGTAGAAAGTCAGAGTTAAGCCCCAGACATCCTGTAAGAAACAATCAGACACGCACACAGAGACGGGCAGATACAAGTTTTTCTCCTGCAGGGGAGACACCAGCAGACCCAGTGCAGTGTGATCACCTCTCCAGAACACTGGCGTCTCTTGCAGTGTTTTATTTAACAGTTGAAGTAGGTTACATGTTCTACATACAGATCATCAAATAAGAAAATCATCACAGGTGTAATAGGAACCTCAAGTTATATGTGATTGGTTAATTATCATATATGTGAGCGATTAACGAAATCCTGAAACAATAATAAAGCAATGATAATAAACACTGAATTCTTCCATCACACATTCACTGAACCCTAGATAATCAAGTATTTAGAAATAAACACAAAATGTTTAACATCAATTAATAAAGCTGGAAATTCTCAATCCCTTATTATGAACTACATAATTCCATTCAACACGACTCAAAGCACTAACTTTGACCCAAATGTTGTCACATTTGATTTTTTCTCAATTTGAAAGTTGAGTAAACGTGAGAGAATATTTAATGACAATGAATGTAAGGTACCCACCCACCCACAAAAAATTCCATTAAATCTGTTGACTTCTGCTTGTTGTACCCCAGAAGAAGCTACGACTAGGAAGTCATCCATGGTTATTTTTGTCACAGGAGCTGACAGTACGGATCCAAAATTTGACTGTTTCAAATCGATAGAAAGAATCTATTTTCATTCATTCCACCGGAGCATGTCAAAAACAATTTGGGGACAGAATTACTTTAATTTAAGAGCAAATGTACCTCCACAGATTCGCCTATATCTTAGGCCTAAACTGCACAGGAAGCTTTAGGACAGAAAATTTCCTTTTGATTCAAACGCAATGTTTCTGAAAGTGACATATTAGTGAAAGAACAGAATATTACCTGTACATTCCAAAACAATGGAACTTTACCACAACAGGGTGGACACGTGTCACATACATACCTGAAACGTTCTCCTCCAATGCAAAACTGTAAGGCTTCTCACTCCGTGTGGATTCTCATGTGGCGAGTCAAGTTTGCTTTCTGTGTGAAATGTTTGCCACATGTTTTACAACCATAGGGCTTCTCTCCTGTGTGGGACCTCATGTGTTTTGTCAAGTCGCCATGCATTGTAAAAACGTTGCCACATGTTTTACAACCATAAGGCCTCTCACCTGTGTGGGTTCTCATGTGGCGAGTCAAGTTTATTTTCTGTGTGAAATGTTTGCCACATGTTCTACAACCATGGGGCTTCTCACCTGTGTGGAATCTCAAGTGGATAGTCAAGCTTTTTTTGTGTGTGAAAAATTTCCCACATGTTTTACAACCATAAGGCTTCTCCCCTGTGTGGATTCTGAAGTGGTCAGTCAAGTGTCCTTTCTGTATGAAACGTTTGCCACATGTTTTACAACCATAAGGCCTCTCCACTGTGTGGACTGTCATGTGTTGTCTCAACGCTCTATTGTCGATAAAATCTTTCCCACACGTTTGACACCTGCAAGGCTTCTGAACTGCGTGGATACTCATGTGGCAAGTCAAGGAAGTTTTCCATGTGAAACATTTCCCACATGTTTTACAACTGTACGGCTTCTCACCTGTGTGGACTCTGGTGTGTCTTATCAACTCAAAGTTTGACTTAAAACACTTCCCACATGTTTCACAGTTGTGAAGGTTCTCTCCAGTGTGGATTTTCATGTGGTCATTCAAAGTGCTGCGTCTAACATAACCCCTTTGACATATTGAACAAACATATGGCTTCTTCCTGGTGTGACCTGTTTCCTGGGACTGAAACTGAGCCTCAGTCTCAACATCTGTTCTTCTTGTTTCTCCTCTCTCATCGTGGCTGAGGGACACATGAAAGCTGTTAAGGATGATCAGGTAAATGTTTGCTGCTCCCACCACAGAGCTGATCACCGGCAGCTGGACAACAGACTCTGTCTGTGCTGCACCATCTTCAGCTTTCATGAACACAGTCTGATCTCCACTCTGGTCATTTTCCTCATGAGTAGGAGTCAACACAACAGCTTCAGTCTCCTGCTTCAGGACCAGCTCTCCCTCCTGACTGCTGTGGAGAACCTCTGGTTCCTCTTTCAGGTGATGAACCTTTGGTTCTTCTTTGAGGTGGAGAACCTCTGGTTCCTCTTTCAGGTGGAGAACCTCTGGCTCCTCTTTCAGGTGGAGAACCTCTGGTTCCTCTTTCAGGTGGAGAACCTCTGGTTCCTCTTTCAGGTGGAGAACCTCTGGTTCCTCTTTCAGGTGGAGAACCTCTGGCTCCTCTTTCAGGTGTAGAACCTCTGGTTCCTCTTTCAGGTGGAGAACCTCTGGTTCCTCTTTCAGGTGGAGAACCTCTGGCTCCTCTTTCAGGTGTAGAACCTCTGGTTCCTCTTTCAGGTGGAGAACCTCTGGCTCCTCTTGGTCCACACTGGAGTTCAGCTCCTGGTTCCAGAGCTGCTGGTCAGCAGGAACTTCCACCTCCTCCTCCTTACAGACATGATACTGTGGACCGTCTGGAGGGATAACAACAGGAGTATCACGTTACTATGACTACAAAATAATACTATGACACAAACGCAAACATGCCAGGAAATCAGTTCCTGTTGTAAATTCCCTGTGTTTTATTACGTTATTGTGATGTTAATTGTAGTCAGGCACCTATTAGGACAGCTAAGATGCCCTGTGGGTAGTGATGTCTGATTGGCCCCAATGGGACTTTGACCCGTTTGCAACAATTGTCCCAAAAAGTGTTTCATTACTCGGCGCCCCATTCTTTGAGAATGTGGACGCCCCCTTTGGCAGGGTGTCCGCACTGCAACCACACAACGATCAATGAGCCCAGAAAACAGCGCTTTGACGTTTCCTGTATTACATATGTTTTCTGAATAAAACCGAATATAATCTGATTCAATGTGTTAATCCTTGCTTGTTATATTGCAGCGAAATATATTACAGAAAATTGTTTTATGATCATTGGTCCTTGCAGGGTTCAATAAAGCAATAAGAGATATAGATTACCGGTACATGTTCACGTATGTATATTTAATATAAATATATACATGTGTGTTCGTGTGCGTGAGTTACATAGGATGAATCAGTGTCACTGGAAAAAAACAAGGTCTATGTTGTGAGATAAAAGTCTGAATCCTGAGACGTCACCACAGCAGCAGCACCGGCTTAATTCTCACGTCTGGATCGGTGACGCCTCATCATTGATGACGTGTTCTTACTGTACGTCAGGTGCTGGAACAAAGAAAACCCTTCACCTGCAAATTAGAATGACATGTGTGTAGTTTATTATTTTCTACTGTGTGAGCAACAGAGCCAGAAACTAAGTTTCTCAGAAATTAAAATCTACTTTGTTCAGCGGCACCAGTTCTGAATGTTCCCAGACTGGAGATTTTTCTGGTTGGATCCATTGTAAAGAAATTAGAAAGCAAACCGTCAGCAATCAGAACGCTAATGTGATCAATTCAAGGGATGTTACTAACACATATATACTGTATGTATATGCATGTACAACAACAAGGAGTGTAAAGATAATTTCCCCGTTTGTGTGGACAATGAAGTGTGTTTAATCTTAATCTTTTAATCTTTAATGTTGACATGATTGGCAGCACACCGCACGAGTGAATGTAGCGCCATTGTGTCACCTGGTGAATGGAGCACCAGTGTCTCACCTGGTGAATGGAGCACCAGTGTCTCACCTGGTGAATGGAGCACCAGTGTCTCACCTGGTGAATGGAGCACCAGTGTGTCACCTGGTGAATGGAGCACCAGTGTGTCACCTGGTGAATGGGGCACCAGTGTCTCACCTAGTGAATGGGGCACCAGTGTCTCACCTAGTGAATGGAGCACCAGTGTGTCACCTGGTGAATGGAGCACCAGTGTCTCACCTGGTGAATGGAGCACCAGTGTGTCACCTGGTGAATGGAACACCAGTGTCTCACCTGGTGAATGGAGCACCAGTGTCTCACCTGGTGAATGGAGCACCAGTGTCTCACCTGGTGAATGGAGCACCAGTGTGTCACCTGGTGAATGGAGCACCAGTGTCACCTGGTGAATGGAGCACCAGTGTCTCACCTGGTGAATGGAGCACCAGTGTCTCACCTGGTGAATGGAGCACCAGTGTCACCTGGTGAATGGAGCACCAGTGTGTCACCTGGTGAATGGAGCACCAGTGTCTCACCTGGTGAATGGAGCACCAGTGTCACCTGGTGAATGGAGCACCAGTGTCACCTGGTGAATGGAGCACCAGTGTGTCACCTGGTGAATGGAGCACCAGTGTCTCACCTGGTGAATGGAGCACCAGTGTCACCTGGTGAATGGAGCACCAGTGTGTCACCTGGTGAATGGAGCACCAGTGTCTCACCTGGTGAATGGAGCACCAGTGTCTCACCTGGTGAATGGAGCACCAGTGTCTCACCTGGTGAATGGAGCACCAGTGTCTCACCTGGTGAATGGAGCACCAGTGTCTCACCTGGTGAATGGAGCACCAGTGTCTCACCTGGTGAATGGAGCACCAGTGTCTCACCTGGTGAATGGAGCGCTTAGTTTTTCGGAGCACTTGGTGTGCCAAACGTCATCAGTCACGTGGTTTGTCCATTTTTTTTTTGTTTTTTTTGCAGCTTTTAAATTTTATCTCTGGATAGACAAAACTCGCAATTTACGTGACCAGGAAGAGGAGAATTGAAAACAATACTGTTCAAGAAGCAGGTACTGTTTTTTGCTGTAACATCAGATGTCGCTTAAAACTAGAATTTGGTTTTTATAAAATGACAAAAGACCTAAATAACTTTAGGAACATCTGCTGTCACAAAAATGTCCTATGCACTTTAGTTGATGATCAACTCACTTTTGCAAACTTCCTGATATAATGCACTGATTTTTAAATAGTATTTGAAGCAGGCTCCGGAGCAGTGGTTTACATGGGAACGCCCACCGGGTCCGGGGAGCCAATCGGAGCGCCGGAACAAAGCGTACATGAAGCCGCATACCGCGAGTTAGCGATAAATGACAGCGGAGCCAGTTTTTCCGTACGAACCGAGTTGTTCCCAGTCAAGACTTAAGTTCTGTGATGCTGAAAGTTGGTAATTAAATACAACAAATCTCAACTGTTCCCTGTGGCGCTGCGCTGACCGGGGGGACCGCTGCTGTGACCGGGGGGACCGCTGCTCTAACCGGGGGGACCGCTGCTGTGACCGGGGGGACCGCTGCTCTAACCGGGGGGACCGCTGCTCTGACCGGGGGGACCGCTGCTCTAACCGGGGGGACCGCTGCTGTGACCGGGGGGACCGCTGCTGTGACCGGGGGGACCGCTGCTGTGACCGGGGGGACCGCTGCTCTAACCGGGGGGACCGCTGCTGTGACCGGGGGGACCGCTGCTCTAACCGGGGGGACCGCTGCTGTGACCGGGGGGACCGCTGCTCTAACCGGGGGGACCGCTGCTGTGACCGGGAGGACCGCTGCTCTAACCGGGGGGACCGCTGCTGTGACCGGGGGGACCGCTGCTCTAACCGGGGGGACCGCTGCGCTGACCGGGGGGACCGCTGCTGTGACCGGGGGGACCGCTGCGCTGACCGGGGGGACCGCTGCTGTGACCGGGGGGACCGCTGCTCTAACCGGGGGGACCGCTGCTGTGACCGGGGGGACCGCTGCTGTGACCGGGGGGACCGCTGCTGTGACCGGGGGGACCGCTGCTCTAACCGGGGGGACCGCTGCTGTGACCGGGGGGACCGCTGCTGTGACCGGGGGGACCGCTGCTCTAACCGGGGGGACCGCTGCTGTGACCGGGGGGACCGCTGCTCTAACCGGGGGGACCGCTGCTGTGACCGGGGGGACCGCTGCTCTAACCGGGGGGACCGCTGCTGTGACCGGGGGGACCGCTGCTCTAACCGGGGGGACCGCTGCGCTGACCGGGGGGACCGCTGCTGTGACCGGGGGGACCGCTGCGCTGACCGGGGGGACCGCTGCTCTGACCGGGGGGACCGCTGCTCTAACCGGGGGGAGCGCTGCTCTAACCGGGGGGAGCGCTGCTCTACCCGGGGGGAGCGCTGCTCTAACCGGGGGGAGCGCTGCTCTAACCGGGGGGACCGCTGCTGTGACCGGGGGGACCGCTGCTCTAACCGGGGGGACCGCTGCTGTGACCGGGGGGACCGCTGCTCTAACCGGGGGGACCGCTGCTGTGACCGGGGGGACCGCTGCTCTAACCGGGGGGACCGCTGCGCTGACCGGGGGGACCGCTGCTCTAACCGGGGGGACCGCTGCTGTGACCGGGGGGACCGCTGCTGTGACCGGGGGGACCGCTGCTCTAACCGGGGGGAGCGCTGCTGTGACCGGGGGGACCGCTGCTCTAACCGGGGGGACCGCTGCTGTGACCGGGGGGACCGCTGCGCTGACCGGGGGGACCGCTGCTGTGACCGGGGGGACCGCTGCTCTGACCGGGGGGACCGCTGCTCTAACCGGGGGGAGCGCTGCTCTAACCGGGGGGAGCGCTGCTCTACCCGGGGGGAGCGCTGCTCTAACCGGGGGGAGCGCTGCTCTACCCGGGGGGAGCGCTGCTCTAACCGGGGGGAGCGCTGCTCTACCCGGGGGGAGCGCTGCTCTACCCGGGGGGACGTTCGTGTACCTATCCTGTGTAGCTTCAGTTCGGCTCTCAGGCAGAGCTCCAGCAGTCGGCGTTGATGATTTCTCTCTTCTTCGTTCTTGACGGGAGTTTTTTTTGAAGCTCCAAAAACTTCGTCTTCAGCAGCTTTTAGTCCATTTATAACTAAATTTCCCAACGAGTCTAATGAGGACATTTTGTTGACTTAACTAAACACCACAAAGATTAAGATAAAACCGACTTCAGGAACGAACAAGCTACCGCTCCGACACGTATTTGTTTACTTCCGCTTGTTGTCCCCCCCAAAAACGTCCGACTAGGAAGTCGTCCAGGTTTTTTGTTCCGCTGTAGATGACGGTATGGATTCAGAATTCCACGCTTTCACATCGATAGAAAAGAAGAACATACTTGCGTTTTTTTTCACTCAGGACTGAAAAAATCGTGGACTCTAATTCTTGTTATATCGGGGCGCCAGTAGATCGATCCACATTAAACAAAGTAGTTTAAATCAATTAACTGAGAGGAGGAGGATCAATCATCAGAGGAGTTTAGAAATGCTGTTATGGTGGAAAAAGAATGGTGTGCAAAGAGCAAAGCATACATGTGCATTTTTGTTTACTGACGTAGATAATGTGGACTCTTCTTTCGGCTTTTCCCTTGCGGTTTGAAGCGTGTCCCGAAGCTGCAGTGTCGACCTGCCGCCACTAGGTGGAGCCGACAGCGTCCTTTCACTGGGGGACGACGGAAACATCTGCAGGTGGGCGGGTCCCCGGTTTCAACCAATCCTGTCCTCCTCTCATCTCCTGGGGGGTGGGGGGTGGACATCAAGTTGGAGTTTCTTCATCCAGTTTTAGAGACTTTTTCTGAACTGTTGCTCTCTTCACAGTTATTTTCCTCTCTCCCGTTGTGAGCAGACTAATGTACACAAATGTCTTCATGCTGACTGAACACCAAGTTAACCTTTTTCATACTAATACTGATTAAAGATAGTCTTGTTAACTACAACAAACCCCTGGGTTATAATAAAAGGCTTTTGTCTTCCTTCACTGAAATGCAGCCATGAATGAAAGGAATGAAAGAGAGACCTTTTCCCCCCCCAAAGTAAAAACTTAGATCTGTGGTGCCAGGGGGCATCAAATTCCTTCCTGACGCCAGTGAATAACCTCAGCTTGCTTTCTTTATCAGAAGGAAACCTTTGATAAACCAAACATTGTATTCTTTTGCTCTGCAAGAAGGTAATAATTAGTTTTGTACATGGCGATGACTGATCCAGGCTTGTTAAGACTATTTGATAAGACACAAGCTCAAAGACAGAATGAGAAATAAATTAAAACTATAATGATTGAGTGTTTTATTTATTTAATTGACACAACATAACTTCTCTACAATTACACATCCAAATTCAAAGTGTGAAATAAAAACCAATGTAACTGTGAAATAAAAACAATTGTATCCTGCTTGAAAATATGTTGGTGTCATTATTAGACCTTAACAATGAAAATTCTTAAGTGTTATGAACATTCATGGCTGCCCCCCAGCTGGAGACACTGATGTTACGAAGCCAAGATGGTTTGCTTATGGCTCCCCATCACTCACAGTCACCACAGGTAACCTGTACCTTCCATCTGCAGCTCCCACTACCTTATGACGTTTGACACAATTATCCTCTGGTTTATTTTTCTGACACATTCTTCTCTTGGCACTGCCTTCTCCTCTCCATCTTCTGCTGCTCCAAAGGGGCTCTGGCTCCATCATCTGTCAGGCTTTTGCTTTCATGTGTCCTGAGCAAAGTTCCTCTGGAGTGGCATCATGAGGTTCCTCTGTGACATCATCTTATTGGTGCACTTTGTGAGGGACCAAGCAGTAAGGCAGCAGGACACAGGAGATTTTTGTCCCAAAACGGGCTTTTCCTTTTAATTTTCCATAAAGCAAAACATCTAACAAAAGAGTTTGACCACAAAAAGCAGTAAAAGAGGTCAACTAAATATAAATATAACTCCAACAGAACTCAGAACCGACACGAATGAATGGACCCAACAGAACAAAAAAACTGACTTCCCAAACAATCAAACAGATTAACTTAATTACTAGTTAAGCCAAACTAATAATTAACACAGAGGGGGAAATAAAGCGGTCACTACATATTTAACTGGACAAAACTCAATGTAAATCCCCATGTTCCCCCCATGACACAGTAGGTAATGGTCCAGTCCAATAAGGCTGGCAGCAGCCTATCTGAACCCTCAGCCACGCCTTTGCTGCACCAGGAAATGGAACTACAGGTAACATGTGTGGCTGGCCATCACAAGCACGCTTGTCGTATTAGGCTTGTGTTTTCTTTCTTTAAAAGTTTTTTTCCTCTTTGTCTTTGTGTTTATGCTTTCTTTTTGGTTTCTGAGTCCACCTCAGGAGTCACATCCTTCAATTGTTGGTTGAACATATCCAACAATCAAGAATGTTGCACGTTGAAATGATAATTCTCCATTTACAACGAACCAAAAGCGTCCCATGCACTCCAACTTTGAAGGAAATATTCTAATTTGTTTCGTTCATCTTAACAAAAGTCTGCCTTCTATCAAGTAAAAAACAATTATTAGTGATATTTGAGTCGTTGGGATATGTAAAGTAACATTAAAATGATTTTCTGAAGTTTTATTTAGAATATTTCATCCGGACGCACAGGCATCGTGTTGCATCTGAAAGAAATGGAAAATGAAGCAATTGTAGTTCCTCACTTTGGCCACAAGAGGGTATCAAACGCATTACCATCAAGAGCCCTCTGAATATTTGATCAGCAATGGAGTTTCACATGTGTTACTATTTGAAATGTATACAATCGTAAAAATGTTTGAAATTCTAGCTAGCATTAGCCCCCTCTCCCGTCTCGTTAGACTTTCGTAAAGATAAAGTAGATGGTTGTTCGCGTGGGACATGAAGGCTGAGTAAAACTAAAATGTGTAATACAGTCATTGACCACAGGAGGGCAGCGTCACTAACATGTGTTCATGTCCGGTGGTCTGTCAAAATAAAAGCATCTTCTTCTTTTCCTTTTGGCTTTTCCCTTCAGGGGTCGCCACAGCGAATCAACCGCCTCCATCTAACCCTGTCCTTTGCATCCTCTTCTCTCACACCAACTACCTTCATGTCCTCTTTCACTACATCCATAAACCTCCTCTTTGGTCTTCCTCTAGGCCTCCTGCCTGGCAGTTCAAAACTCAGCATCCTTCTACCAATATATTCACTATCTCTCCTCTGGACATGTCCAAACCATCTCAGTCTGGCCTCTCTGACTTTATCTCCAAAACCTCTAACATGTGCTGTCCCTCTGATGTACTCATTCCTGATCCTATCCTTCCTGGTCACTCCCAGAGAGAACCTCAGCATCTTCATCTCTGCTACCTCCAGCTCTGCCTCCTGTCTTTTCCTCAGTGACACTGTCTCTAGACCAAACAACATCGCTGGTCTCACCACAGTTTTGTACACCTTTCCTTTCATTTTAGCTGAAACTCTTCTATCACACATCACACCTGACACTTTTCTCCACCCATTCCATCCTGCCTGGACACGCTTCTTCACCTCTTTTCCCCACTCTCCATTGCTCTGGACTGTTGACCCCAAGTACTTAAAATCCTCCACCTTCTTGATCTCTTCTCCCTGTAACCTCACTCTTCCACTTGGGTCCCTCTCATTCACACACATGTACTCTGTCTTACTGCGGCTAACCTTCATCCCTCTCCTTTCCAGGACAAACCTCCACCTCTCTAGCTTCTCCTCCACCTCGTCCCTACTCTCACTGCAGATCACAATGTCATCTGCAAACATCATAGTCCATGGAGATTCCTGTCTAACCTCGTCTGTCAGCCTGTCCATCACCATAGCGAACAAGAAGGGGCTCAGAGCTGATCCCTGATGCAGTCCCACCTCCACCTTGAACTCCTCTGTCACACCTACAGCACACCTCACCACTGTCTTACAGTCCTCATACATGTCCTGCACCGCTCTAACATACTTCTCTGCCACTCCAGACTTCCTCATACAATACCACAGTTCCTCTCTGGGCACCCTGTCATAAGCTTTCTCCAGATCTACAAAAACACAATGCAGCTCCGTCTGGCCTTCTCTGTACTTCTCTATCAACATCCTCAAAGCAAATACTGCATCTGTGGTACTCTTTTTTGGCATGAAACCATACTGCTGCTCACAAATGCTCACTTCTGCCCTTAGTCTAGCTTCCACTACTCTTTCCCATAACTTCATTGTATGGCTCATCAGCTTTATTCCTCTGTAGTTGCCACAACTCTGCACATCTCCCTTGTTCTTAAAAATGGGCACCAGCACACTTCTCCTCCACTCCTCAGGCATCTTCTCAATATCTAAGATCCTGTTGAACAACCCAGTCAGAAACTCTACTGCCACCTCTCCTAGACACTTCCAAACCTCTACAGGTATATCATCAGGACCGACTGCCTTTCCACTCTTCATCCTCTTCAGTGCTCTCCTCACTTCATCCTGGCTAATCTTTGCTACATCCTGGTCCACAACAGTCACCTCTTCTAGTCTTTGTTCTCTCTCATTTTCCACGTTCATCAACTCCTCAAAGTACTCTTTCCATCTTCCCATCACACTGCTGGCACCTGTCAATAGACTTCCATCCCTATCCTTAATCACCCTAACCTGCTGCACGTCCTTCCCATCTCTATCTCTCTGTCTTGCCAGCCTGTATAGATCAGTCTCTCCCTCCTTACTGTCCAACCTAGCATACAAGTCATCATAAGCACCTTGTTTGGCCTTTGCTACCTCTACCTTCACCTTACGCTGTATCTCCCTGTACTCCTGTCTACTCTCCTCAGTCCTCTCAGTGTCCCACTTCTTCTTAGCTAACCTCTTTCTTTGTATACACTCCTGTACCTCCTCATTCCACCACCAAGTCTCCTTATCTACTTTCCTTCCAGATGACACACCGAATACTCTCCTACCTGTCTCCCTGATCACATTAGCTGTAGTTGTCCAGTCATCTGGAAGCACCTCCTGACCACCCAGAGCCTGTCTTAACTCCTTCCTAAAGGTCATGCAACACTCTTCCTTTTTTAGCTTCCACCATTTCGTCTTCTGCTCTGTCTTTGTCCTCTTCATCTTCCTCACCACCAGAGTCATCCTACACACCACCATTCTATGCTGTTTGGCTACACTCTCGCCTACCACTACTTTGCAGTCACTGATCTCCTTCAGGTTACATCGTCTACACAAGATGTAGTCTACCTGTGTGCTCCTACCACCACTCTTATAGGTCACCCTATGTTCCTGCCTCTTCTGGAAGAAAGTATTCACTACAGCCATTTCCATCCTTTTTGCAAAGTCAACTACCATCTGTCCTTCTGCGTTCCTCTCCTGGATACCAAACCTGCCCATCACTTCCTCATCACCTCTGTTACCTGCACCAACATGTCCATTGAAGTCTGCACCGATGACAACTCTCTCACTTCTAGGTATGCTCTGCATCACTTCATCAAAGTCCAACCAGAATTTCTCCTTCTCCTCCAGCTCACATCCTACCTGTGGGGCATACCCACTAACAACATTGAACATCACACCTTCTATTTCTAGCTTCAGACTCATCACTCTATCCGACACTCTTTTTACCTCCAGGACATTCCTAACAAACTCCTCCTTCAAGATAACTCCTACTCCATTTCTCTTTCTATCTACACCATGATAGAACAACTTGAACCCTGCTCCTAAACTTCTAGCCTTGCTACCTTTCCACCTGGTCTCCTGGACACACAGTATGTCTACCTTCCTCCTCTGCATCATGTCGACCAACTCTCTACCTTTTCCTGTCATAGTTCCAACATTCAACGTCCCTACTCTTAGTCCTATACTCTTGGCGCTCCTCTTCTCTTTCTTCGTGCGAACGCACTTTCCTCCTCTCCTTCTTCGACCAACAGTAATCCAATTTCCACCGGCGCCCTGTAGGTCAACAGCGCCGATGGCGGTCGTTGTTAACCCGGGCCTCGACCGATCCGGTATGGAAGTCATATGTTTGATTCGCATCTTTAATTTGGCAAAAGTTTTACGCCGGATGCCCTTCCTGACGCAACCCTCTGTATTTATCCGGGCTTGGGACCGGCACAATAAGACACTGGCTTGTGCCCTCTTGCGGCTACATTTGTCAAAATAAAAGCATGAAACAGGAAATATATTTGAGAAAAGTACGACCAAAAACTAGGGAAGAGTTCTTCATGTTTTCCATCATTTTTAAACGGTTGTTACCGTCCAGATAAAGAAGTGTAGGGAGTTTTAAGTGAGGAGATTCATAAAGTGGAAGGGAAATTAAGTGGAGGAAACTGATTCGTTATGGCGACCCGTGAAGGGAAAAGCCGACAGGAAAAGAAGATGAAACGAACAGGAAATATATTTGTAGGGAGTTTTATACGAGGAGATTCATTAAGTGTCACCCTCTGTTAGATTCTTGTATAAAAGTGTGAAAGTTGTGGGTTAAATCTACCGGTTAAAACCGAAGAAAAGGTTCAAACATTGCAATTTCTTTTCTTTTTTTTTTTTTTTAGGTCTTTGTGTCTGTGTGTTTTTGTGTTCTTTTTGGTTTTTGACTTCACCTCAGGTGTCACATCGTTGAACTGCTGTTTTAACTTATCCAACAATAATGTTGCACGTTGAAATGATAATTCTCCATTTACAACGAACCAAAGGCGTCCCATGCACTCCAACTTTGAAGAAAATATGAATTTCGTTTCGTTCATCTAAACAAAAAGTTACCTTTTATCAAGTCAAGGAAATACATAGTGACATTTGAGTTGTTAGAATATGTAAATTAACATTAAAATAATTTTTCGGAAGTTTTATTTCATCCAGACGCATTGGCATCGTGTTACATCTGCAATAAAATGAAAATGAAGCATTTGCACGTTAGCCACAAGAGGGATTAAAACGTACCAACAATCAAGAGTCATCTGAATATTTGATCAGGTTTTTAATGAAACAGTTCTTACCTGAAAATGCATTCAAACGTAAAACTGCTTGAAACGCTTACTACCATTAGCTCCCCTTTGCACTCATGTAAAAGTTTAGACATTTGCATTGTATGCATTGAACAATGTATTAGTGGCTTTTAGGAATGACGAACACGCATTTGTTCCGTCGATAAAAATATTTTGATAATCACAACCGGAAGTTAGTGATAATCTAACAGCGTCTAACTTTACCTGAATGTTTTTGTAGTAAAGCGTTATGTCCACAAGAGGGCATCACAATTACAGATCCTTCAAGAACGGAGCATAACATTGACACGTCTTCCCAAATAACTTTGTTGTGTAGTTTTCCACGGAATATTTTAATAGATATTAAGCACGCTTGTCGTATTAGGCTTGTGTTTTCTTTCTTAAAAGTAGTTTCCTCTTTGTCTTTGTGTTTATGCTTTCTTTTTGGTTTCTGAGTCCACCTCAGGAGTCACATCCTTCAATTGTTGGTTGAACATATCCAACAATCAAGAATGTTGCACGTTGAAATGATAATTCTCCATTTACAACGAACCAAAAGCGTACCATGCACTCCAACTTTGAAGGAAATATTCTAATTTGTTTCGTTCATCTTAACAAAAGTCTGCCTTCTATCAAGTAAAAAACAATTCTTAGTGATATTTGAGTCGTTGGGATATGTAAAGTAACATTAAAATGATTTTCTGAAGTTTTATTTAGAATATTTCATCCGGACGCACAGGCATCGTGTTGCATCTGAAAGAAATGGAAAATGAAGCAATTGTAGTTCCTCACTTTGGCCACAAGAGGGTATCAAACGCATTACCATCAAGAGCCCTCTGAATATTTGATCAGCAATGGAGTTTCACATGTGTTACTATTTGAAATGTATACAATCGTAAAAATGTTTGAAATGCTAGCTAGCATTAGCCCCCTCTCCCTTCTCGTTAGACTTTCGTAAAGATAAAGTAGATGGTTGTTCGCGTGGGACATGAAGACTGAGTAAAACTAAAATGTGTAATACAGTCATTGACCACAGGAGGGCAGCGTCACTAATATGTGTTCATGTCCGGTGGTCTGTCAAAATAAAAGCATGAAACAGGAAATATATTTGAGAAAAGTACGACCAAAAACTAGGGAAGAGTTCTTCGTGTTTTACATCATTTTTAAACGGTTGTTACCGTCCAAATAAAGAAGTGTAGGGAGTTTTAAGTGAGGAGATTCATAAAGTTGAAGGGAAATTAAGTGGAGGAAACTGATTCGTTATGGCGACTCCTGAAGGGAAAAGCCGACAGGAAAAGAAGAAGAAACGAACAGGAAATATATTTGTAGGGAGTTTTATACGAGGAGATTCATTAAGTGTCACCCTCTGTTAGATTCTTGTATAAAAGTGTGAAAGTTGTGGATTAAATCTACCGGTTAAAACCGAAGAAAAGGTTCAAACATTGCAATTTCTTTTTTTAATTTTTTTTTTTTAGGTCTTTGTGTCTGTGTGTTTTTGTGTTCTTTTTGGTTTTTGACTTCACCTCAGGTGTCACATCGTTTAACTGCTGTTTTAACTTATCCAACAATAATGTTGCACGTTGAAATGATAATTCTCCATTTACAACGAACCAAAGGCGTCCCATGCACTCCAACTTTGAAGAAAATATGAATTTCGTTTCGTTCATCTAAACAAAAAGTTACCTTTTATCAAGTCAAGGAAATACATAGTGACATTTGAGTTGTTAGAATATGTAAATTAACATTAAAATAATTTTTCGGAAGTTTTATTTCATCCAGACGCATTGGCATCGTGTTACATCTGCAATAAAATGAAAATGAAGCATTTGCACGTTAACCACAAGAGGGAATAAAACGTACCAACAATCAAGAGTCATCTGAATATTTGATCAGGTTTTTAATGAAACAGTTCTTACCTGAAAATGCATTCAAACGTAAAACTGCTTGAAACGCTTACTAACATTAGCTCCCCTTTGCATTAATGTAAAAGTTTAGACATTTGCATTGTATGCATTGAACAATGTATTAGTGGCTTTTAGGAGGGACGAACACGCATTTGTTCCGTCGATAAAAATATTTTGATAATCACAACCGGAAGTTAGTGATAATCTAACAGCGTCTAACTTTATCTGAATGTTTTTGTAGTAAAGCGTTATGTCCACAAGAGGGCATCACAATTACAGATCCTTCAAGAACGGAGCATAACATTGGCACGTCTTCCCAAATAACTTTGTTGTGTAGTTTTCCACGGAATATTTTAATAGATATTAAGCACGCTTGTCGTATTAGGCTTGTGTTTTCTTTCTTTAAAAGTTTTTTTCCTCTTTGTCTTTGTGTTTATGCTTTCTTTTTGGTTTCTGAGTCCACCTCAGGAGTCACATCCTTCAATTGTTGGTTGAACATATCCAACAATCAAGAATGTTGCACGTTGAAATGATAATTCTCCATTTACAACGAACCAAAAGCGTCCCATGCACTCCAACTTTGAAGGAAATATTCTAATTTGTTTCGTTCATCTTAACAAAAGTCTGCCTTCTATCAAGTAAAAAACAATTCTTAGTGATATTTGAGTCGTTGGGATATGTAAAGTAACATTAAAATGATTTTCTGAAGTTTTATTTAGAATATTTCATCCGGACGCACAGGCATCGTGTTGCATCTGAAAGAAATGGAAAATGAAGCAATTGTAGTTCCTCACTTTGGCCACAAGAGGGTATCAAACGCATTACCATCAAGAGCCCTCTGAATATTTGATCAGCAATGGAGTTTCACATGTGTTACTATTTGAAATGTATACAATCGTAAAAATGTTTGAAATTCTAGCTAGCATTAGCCCCCTCTCCCTTCTCGTTAGACTTTCGTAAAGATAAAATAGATGGTTGTTCGCGTGGGACATGAAGACTGAGTAAAACTTTTTTTTTTTTTTTTTTTACTTTTGGCTTTTCCCTTCAGGGGTCGCCACAGCGAATCAACCGCCTCCATCTAACCCTGTCTTCTGCATCCTCTTCTCTCACACCAACTACCTTCATGTCCTCTTTCACTACATCCATAAACCTCCTCTTTGGTCTTCCTCTAGGCCTCCTGCCTGGCAGTTCAAAACTCAGCATCCTTCTACCAATATATTCACTATCTCTCCTCTGGACATGTCCAAACCATCTCAGTCTGGCCTCTCTGACTTTATCTCCAAAACCTCTAACATGTGCTGTCCCTCTGATGTACTCATTCCTGATCCTATCCTTCCTGGTCACTCCCAGAGAGAACCTCAGCATCTTCATCTCTGCTACCTCCAGCTCTGCCTCCTGTCTTTTCCTCAGTGACACTGTCTCTAGACCAAACAACATCGCTGGTCTCACCACAGTTTTGTACACCTTTCCTTTCATTTTAGCTGAAACTCTTCTATCACACATCACACCTGACACTTTTCTCCACCCATTCCATCCTGCCTGGACACGCTTCTTCACCTCTTTTCCACACTCTCCATTGCTCTGGACTGTTGACCCCAAGTACTTAAAATCCTCCACCTTCTTGATCTCTTCTCCCTGTAACCTCACTCTTCCACTTGGGTCCCTCTCATTCACACACATGTACTCTGTCTTACTGCGGCTAACCTTCATCCCTCTCCTTTCCAGGACAAACCTCCACCTCTCTAGCTTCTCCTCCACCTCTTCCCTACTCTCACTGCAGATCACAATGTCATCTGCAAACATCATAGTCCATGGAGATTCCTGTCTAACCTCGTCTGTCAGCCTGTCCATCACCATAGCGAACAAGAAGGGGCTCAGAGCTGATCCCTGATGCAGTCCCACCTCCACCTTGAACTCCTCTGTCACACCTACAGCACACCTCACCACTGTCTTACAGTCCTCATACATGTCCTGCACCGCTCTAACATACTTCTCTGCCACTCCAGACTTCCTCATACAATACCACAGTTCCTCTCTGGGCACCCTGTCATAAGCTTTCTCCAGATCTACAAAAACACAATGCAGCTCCCTCTGGCCTTCTCTGTACTTCTCTATCAACATCCTCAAAGCAAATACTGCATCTGTAGTACTCTTTTTTGGCATGAAACCATACTGCTGCTCACAAATGCTCACTTCTGCCCTTAGTCTAGCTTCCACTACTCTTTCCCATAACTTCATTGTATGGCTCATCAGCTTTATTCCTCTGTAAAGACTGAGTAAAACTAAAATGTGTAATACAGTCATTGACCACAGGAGGGCAGCGTCACTAATATGTGTTCATGTCCGGTGGTCTGTCAAAATAAAAGCATGAAACAGGAAATATATTTGAGAAAAGTACGACCAAAAACTAGGGAAGAGTTCTTCATGTTTTACATCATTTTTAAACGGTTGTTACCGTCCAAATAAAGAAGTGTAGGGAGTTTTAAGTGAGGAGATTCATAAAGTGGAAGGGAAATTAAGTGGAGGAAACTGATTCGTTATGGCGACCCGTGAAGGGAAAAGCCGACAGGAAAAGAAGAAGAAACGAACAGGAAATATATTTGTAGGGAGTTTTATACGAGGAGATTCATTAAGTGTCACCCTCTGTTAGATTCTTGTATAAAAGTGTGAAAGTTGTGGATTAAATCTACCGGTTAAAACCGAAGAAAAGGTTCAAACATTGCAATTTCTTTTTTTAATTTTTTTTTTTTAGGTCTTTGTGTCTGTGTGTTTTTGTGTTCTTTTTGGTTTTTGACTTCACCTCAGGTGTCACATCGTTGAACTGCTGTTTTAACTTATCCAACAATAATGTTGCACGTTGAAATGATAATTCTCCATTTACAACGAACCAAAGGCGTCCCATGCACTCCAACTTTGAAGAAAATATGAATTTCGTTTCGTTCATCTAAACAAAAAGTTACCTTTTATCAAGTCAAGGAAATACATAGTGACATTTGAGTTGTTAGAATATGTAAATTAACATTAAAATAATTTTTCGGAAGTTTTATTTCATCCAGACGCATTGGCATCGTGTTACATCTGCAATAAAATGAAAATGAAGCATTTGCACGTTAACCACAAGAGGGAATAAAACGTACCAACAATCAAGAGTCATCTGAATATTTGATCAGGTTTTTAATGAAACAGTTCTTACCTGAAAATGCATTCAAACGTAAAACTGCTTGAAACGCTTACTAACATTAGCTCCCCTTTGCATTCATGTAAAAGTTTAGACATTTGCATTGTATGCATTGAACAATGTATTAGTGGCTTTTAGGAGGGACGAACACGCATTTGTTCCGTCGATAAAAATATTTTGATAATCACAACCGGAAGTTAGTGATAATCTAACAGCGTCTAACTTTATCTGAATGTTTTTGTAGTAAAGCGTTATGTCCACAAGAGGGCATCACAATTACAGATCCTTCAAGAACGGAGCATAACATTGGCACGTCTTCCCAAATAACTTTGTTGTGTAGTTTTCCACGGAATATTTTAATAGATATTAAGCACGCTTGTCGTATTAGGCTTGTGTTTTCTTTCTTTAAAAGTTTTTTTCCTCTTTGTCTTTGTGTTTATGCTTTCTTTTTGGTTTCTGAGTCCACCTCAGGAGTCACATCCTTCAATTGTTGGTTGAACATATCCAACAATCAAGAATGTTGCACGTTGAAATGATAATTCTCCATTTACAACGAACCAAAAGCGTCCCATGCACTCCAACTTTGAAGGAAATATTCTAATTTGTTTCGTTCATCTTAACAAAAGTCTGCCTTCTATCAAGTAAAAAACAATTCTTAGTGATATTTGAGTCGTTGGGATATGTAAAGTAACATTAAAATGATTTTCTGAAGTTTTATTTAGAATATTTCATCCGGACGCACAGGCATCGTGTTGCATCTGAAAGAAATGGAAAATGAAGCAATTGTAGTTCCTCACTTTGGCCACAAGAGGGTATCAAACGCATTACCATCAAGAGCCCTCTGAATATTTGATCAGCAATGGAGTTTCACATGTGTTACTAGTTGAAATGTATACAATCGTAAAAATGTTTGAAATTCTAGCTAGCATTAGCCCCCTCTCCCTTCTCGTTAGACTTTCGTAAAGATAAAGTAGATGGTTGTTCGCGTGGGACATGAAGGCTGAGTAAAACTAAAATGTGTAATACAGTCATTGACCACAGGAGGGCAGCGTCACTAACATGTGTTCATGTCCGGTGGTCTGTCAAAATAAAAGCATGAAACAGGAAATATATTTGAGAAAAGTACGACCAAAAACTAGGGAAGAGTTCTTCATGTTTTACATCATTTTTAAACGGTTGTTACCGTCCAAATAAAGAAGTGTGGGGAGTTTTAAGTGAGGAGATTCATAAAGCGGAAGGGAAATTAAGTGGAGGAAACTGATTCGTTATGGCGACCCGTGAAGGGAAAAGCCGACAGGAAAAGAAGATGAAACGAACAGGAAATATATTTGTAGGGAGTTTTAAACGAGGAGATTCATTAAGTGTCACCCTCTGTTAGATTCTTGTATAAAAGTGTGAAAGTTGTGGATTAAATCTACCGGTTAAAACCGAAGAAAAGGTTCAAACATTGCAATTTCTTTTTTTTATTTTTTTTTTTTAGGTCTTTGTGTCTGTGTGTTTTTGTGTTCTTTTTGGTTTTTGACTTCACCTCAGGTGTCACATCGTTGAACTGCTGTTTTAACTTATCCAACAATAATGTTGCACGTTGAAATGATAATTCTCCATTTACAACGAACCAAAGGCGTCCCATGCACTCCAACTTTGAAGAAAATATGAATTTCGTTTCGTTCATCTAAACAAAAAGTTGCCTTCATATCAAGTCAAGGAAATACATAGTGACATTTGAGTTGTTAGAATATGTAAATTAACATTAAAATAATTTTTCGGAAGTTTTATTTCATCCAGACGCATTGGCATCGTGTTACATCTGCAATAAAATGAAAATGAAGCATTTGCACGTTAACCACAAGAGGGAATAAAACGTACCAACAATCAAGAGTCATCTGAATATTTGATCAGGTTTTTAATGAAACAGTTCTTACCTGAAAATGCATTCAAACGTAAAACTGCTTGAAACGCTTACTAACATTAGCTCCCCTTTGCATTAATGTAAAAGTTTAGACATTTGCATTGTATGCATTGAACAATGTATTAGTGGCTTTTAGGAGGGACGAACACGCATTTGTTCCGTCGATAAAAATATTTTGATAATCACAACCGGAAGTTAGTGATAATCTAACAGCGTCTAACTTTATCTGAATGTTTTTGTAGTAAAGCGTTATGTCCACAAGAGGGCATCACAATTACAGATCCTTCAAGAACGGAGCATAACATTGACACGTCTTCCCAAATAACTTTGTTGTGTAGTTTTCCACGGAATATTTTAATAGATATTAAGCACGCTTGTCGTATTAGGCTTGTGTTTTCTTTCTTTAAAAGTAGTTTTCCTCTTTGTCTTTGTGTTTATGCTTTCTTTTTGGTTTCTGAGTCCACCTCAGGAGTCACATCCTTCAATTGTTGGTTGAACATATCCAACAATCAAGAATGTTGCACGTTGAAATGATAATTCTCCATTTACAACGAACCAAAAGCGTCCCATGCACTCCAACTTTGAAGGAAATATTCTAATTTGTTTCGTTCATCTTAACAAAAGTCTGCCTTCTATCAAGTAAAAAACAATTCTTAGTGATATTTGAGTCGTTGGGATATGTAAAGTAACATTAAAATGATTTTCTGAAGTTTTATTTAGAATATTTCATCCGGACGCACAGGCATCGTGTTGCATCTGAAAGAAATGGAAAATGAAGCAATTGTAGTTCCTCACTTTGGCCACAAGAGGGTATCAAACGCATTACCATCAAGAGCCCTCTGAATATTTGATCAGCAATGGAGTTTCACATGTGTTACTATTTGAAATGTATACAATCGTAAAAATGTTTGAAATTCTAGCTAGCATTAGCCCCCTCTCCCTTCTCGTTAGACTTTCGTAAAGATAAAGTAGATGGTTGTTCGCGTGGGACATGAAGACTGAGTAAAACTAAAATGTGTAATACAGTCATTGACCACAGGAGGGCAGCGTCACTAACATGTGTTCATGTCCGGTGGTCTGTCAAAATAAAAGCATGAAACAGGAAATATATTTGAGAAAAGTACGACCAAAAACTAGGGAAGAGTTCTTCATGTTTTCCATCATTTTTAAACGGTTGTTACCGTCCAAATAAAGAAGTGTAGGGAGTTTTAAGTGAGGAGATTCATAAAGTGGAAGGGAAATTAAGTGGAGGAAACTGATTCGTTATGGCGACCCGTGAAGGGAAAAGCCGACAGGAAAAGAAGAAGAAACGAACAGGAAATATATTTGTAGGGAGTTTTAAACGAGGAGATTCATTAAGTGTCACCCTCTGTTAGATTCTTGTATAAAAGTGTGAAAGTTGTGGATTAAATCTACCGGTTAAAACCGAAGAAAAGGTTCAAACATTGCAATTTCTTTTCTTTTATTTTTTTTTTTAGGTCTTTGTGTCTGTGTGTTTTTGTGTTCTTTTTGGTTTTTGACTTCACCTCAGGTGTCACATCGTTGAACTGCTGTTTTAACTTATCCAACAATAATGTTGCACGTTGAAATGATAATTCTCCATTTACAACGAACCAAAGGCGTCCCATGCACTCCAACTTTGAAGAAAATATGAATTTCGTTTCGTTCATCTAAACAAAAAGTTGCCTCATATCAAGTCAAGGAAATACATAGTGACATTTGAGTTGTTAGAATATGTAAATTAACATTAAAATAATTTTTCGGAAGTTTTATTTCATCCAGACGCATTGGCATCGTGTTACATCTGCAATAAAATGAAAATGAAGCATTTGCACGTTAACCACAAGAGGGAATAAAACGTACCAACAATCAAGAGTCATCTGAATATTTGATCCGGTTTTTAATGAAACAGTTCTTACCTGAAAATGCATTCAAACGTAAAACTGCTTGAAACGCTAACTACCATTAGCTCCCCTTTGCATTCATGTAAAAGTTTAGACATTTGCATTGTATGCATTGAACAATGTATTAGTGGCTTTTAGGAGGGACGAACACGCATTTGTTCCGTCGATAAAAATATTTTGATAATCACAACCGGAAGTTAGTGATAATCTAACAGCGTCTAACTTTATCTGAATGTTTTTGTAGTAAAGCGTTATGTCCACAAGAGGGCATCACAATTACAGATCCTTCAAGAACGGAGCATAACATTGGACACGTCTTCCCAAATAACTTTGTTGTGTAGTTTTCCACGGAATATTTTAATAGATATTAAGCACGCTTGTCGTATTAGGCTTGTGTTTTCTTTCTTAAAAGTAGTTTCCTCTTTGTCTTTGTGTTTATGCTTTCTTTTTGGTTTCTGAGTCCACCTCAGGAGTCACATCCTTCAATTGTTGGTTGAACATATCCAACAATCAAGAATGTTGCACGTTGAAATGATAATTCTCCATTTACAACGAACCAAAAGCGTCCCATGCACTCCAACTTTGAAGGAAATATTCTAATTTGTTTCGTTCATCTTAACAAAAGTCTGCCTTCTATCAAGTAAAAAACAATTCTTAGTGATATTTGAGTCGTTGGGATATGTAAAGTAACATTAAAATGATTTTCTGAAGTTTTATTTAGAATATTTCATCCGGACGCACAGGCATCGTGTTGCATCTGAAAGAAATGGAAAATGAAGCAATTGTAGTTCCTCACTTTGGCCACAAGAGGGTATCAAACGCATTACCATCAAGAGCCCTCTGAATATTTGATCAGCAATGGAGTTTCACATGTGTTACTAGTTGAAATGTATACAATCGTAAAAATGTTTGAAATTCTAGCTAGCATTAGCCCCCTCTCCCTTCTCGTTAGACTTTCGTAAAGATAAAGTAGATGGTTGTTCGCGTGGGACATGAAGGACTGAGTAAAACTAAAATGTGTAATACAGTCATTGACCACAGGAGGGCAGCGTCACTAACATGTGTTCATGTCCGGTGGTCTGTCAAAATAAAAGCATGAAACAGGAAATATATTTGAGAAAAGTACGACCAAAAACTAGGGAAGAGTTCTTCATGTTTTCCATCATTTTTAAACGGTTGTTACCGTCCAAATAAAGAAGTGTGGGGAGTTTTAAGTGAGGAGATTCATAAAGCGGAAGGGAAATTAAGTGGAGGAAACTGATTCGTTATGGCGACCCGTGAAGGGAAAAGCCGACAGGAAAAGAAGAAGAAACGAACAGGAAATATATTTGTAGGGAGTTTTAAACGAGGAGATTCATTAAGTGTCACCCTCTGTTAGATTCTTGTATAAAAGTGTGAAAGTTGTGGATTAAATCTACCGGTTAAAACCGAAGAAAAGGTTCAAACATTGCAATTTCTTTTCTTTTGTTTTTTTTTTTTAGGTCTTTGTGTCTGTGTGTTTTTGTGTTCTTTTTGGTTTTTGACTTCACCTCAGGTGTCACATCGTTGAACTGCTGTTTTAACTTATCCAACAACAATAATGTTGCACGTTGAAATGATAATTCTCCATTTACAACGAACCAAAGGCGTCCCATGCACTCCAACTTTGAAGAAAATATGAATTTCGTTTCGTTCATCTAAACAAAAAGTTGCCTCATATCAAGTCAAGGAAATACATAGTGACATTTGAGTTGTTAGAATATGTAAATTAACATTAAAATAATTTTTCGGAAGTTTTATTTCATCCAGACGCATTGGCATCGTGTTACATCTGCAATAAAATGAAAATGAAGCATTTGCACGTTAACCACAAGAGGGAATAAAACGTACCAACAATCAAGAGTCATCTGAATATTTGATCAGGTTTTTAATGAAACAGTTCTTACCTGAAAATGCATTCAAACGTAAAACTGCTTGAAACGCTAACTACCATTAGCTCCCCTTTGCATTCATGTAAAAGTTTAGACATTTGCATTGTATGCATTGAACAATGTATTAGTGGCTTTTAGGAATGACGAACACGCATTTGTTCCGTCGATAAAAATATTTTGATAATCACAACCGGAAGTTAGTGATAATCTAACAGCGTCTAACTTTATCTGAATGTTTTTGTAGTAAAGCGTTATGTCCACAAGAGGGCATCACAATTACAGATCCTTCAAGAACGGAGCATAACATTGACACGTCTTCCCAAATAACTTTGTTGTGTAGTTTTCCACGGAATATTTTAATAGATATTAAGCACGCTTGTCGTATTAGGCTTGTGTTTTCTTTCTTTAAAAGTTTTTTTCCTCTTTGTCTTTGTGTTTATGCTTTCTTTTTGGTTTCTGAGTCCACCTCAGGAGTCACATCCTTCAATTGTTGGTTGAACATATCCAACAATCAAGAATGTTGCACGTTGAAATGATAATTCTCCATTTACAACGAACCAAAAGCGTCCCATGCACTCCAACTTTGAAGGAAATATTCTAATTTGTTTCGTTCATCTTAACAAAAGTCTGCCTTCTATCAAGTAAAAAACAATTCTTAGTGATATTTGAGTCGTTGGGATATGTAAAGTAACATTAAAATGATTTTCTGAAGTTTTATTTAGAATATTTCATCCGGACGCACAGGCATCGTGTTGCATCTGAAAGAAATGGAAAATGAAGCAATTGTAGTTCCTCACTTTGGCCACAAGAGGGTATCAAACGCATTACCATCAAGAGCCCTCTGAATATTTGATCAGCAATGGAGTTTCACATGTGTTACTATTTGAAATGTATACAATCGTAAAAATGTTTGAAATTCTAGCTAGCATTAGCCCCCTCTCCCTTCTCGTTAGACTTTCGTAAAGATAAAGTAGATGGTTGTTCGCGTGGGACATGAAGACTGAGTAAAACTAAAATGTGTAATACAGTCATTGACCACAGGAGGGCAGCGTCACTAACATGTGTTCATGTCCGGTGGTCTGTCAAAATAAAAGCATGAAACAGGAAATATATTTGAGAAAAGTACGACCAAAAACTAGGGAAGAGTTCTTCATGTTTTCCATCATTTTTAAACGGTTGTTACCGTCCAAATAAAGAAGTGTAGGGAGTTTTAAGTGAGGAGATTCATAAAGCGGAAGGGAAATTAAGTGGAGGAAACTGATTCGTTATGGCGACCCGTGAAGGGAAAAGCCGACAGGAAAAGAAGAAGAAACGAACAGGAAATATATTTGTAGGGAGTTTTATACGAGGAGATTCATTAAGTGTCACCCTCTGTTAGATTCTTGTATAAAAGTGTGAAAGTTGTGGATTAAATCTACCGGTTAAAACCGAAGAAAAGGTTCAAACATTGCAATTTCTTTTTTTTATTTTTATTTTTTTAGGTCTTTGTGTCTGTGTGTTTTTGTGTTCTTTTTGGTTTTTGACTTCACCTCAGGTGTCACATCGTTGAACTGCTGTTTTAACTTATCCAACAATAATGTTGCACGTTGAAATGATAATTCTCCATTTACAACGAACCAAAGGCGTCCCATGCACTCCAACTTTGAAGAAAATATGAATTTCGTTTCGTTCATCTAAACAAAAAGTTGCCTCATATCAAGTCAAGGAAATACATAGTGACATTTGAGTTGTTAGAATATGTAAATTAACATTAAAATAATTTTTCGGAAGTTTTATTTCATCCAGACGCATTGGCATCGTGTTACATCTGCAATAAAATGAAAATGAAGCATTTGCACGTTAACCACAAGAGGGAATAGGGTTAGGGTTAGGGATAGGGTTAGGGGTTAGGGTTAGGGTTAGGGTTAGGGTTAGGGGTTACGGTTAGGGTTAGGGTTAGGGGTTAGGGTTAGGGTTTGGGTTAGGGGTTCGGGTTAGGGTTAGGGTTAGGTTAGGGTTAGGGTTAGGGGGTTAGGGTTAGGGTTAGGGTTAGGGTAGGGTTAGGGTTAGGGTTAGGGTTAGGGGTTAGGGTTAGGGTTAGGGTTAGGGTGTTAGGGTTAGGGTTAGGGTTTAGGGTTAGGGTTAGGGTTAGGGGTTAGGGTTAGGGTTAGGGGTTAGGGTTAGGGTTAGGGTCAGGGTCAGGGTCAGGGTTAGGGGTTAGGGTTAGGGTTAGGGTCAGGGTCAGGGTTAGGGTTAGGGGTTAGGGGTTAGGGTTAGGGGGTTAGGGTTAGGGTTAGGGTTAGGGT
>CM023628.1:103475-190975 GCA_013358685.1 Antennarius maculatus
AAAAACCAAAAACAACACAAAAACACACAGACACAAAGACCTAAAAAAAAAAACAAAAGAAAAGAAATTGCAATGTTTGAACTTTTTCTTCGGTTTTAACCGGTAGATTTAACCCACAACTTTCACACTTTTATACAAGAATCTAACAGAGGGTGACACTTAATGAATCTCCTCGTTTAAAACTCCCTACAAATATATTTCCTGTTCGTTTCTTCTTCTTTTCCTGTCGGCTTTTCCCTTCACTGGTCGCCATAACGAATCAGTTTCCTCCACTTAATTTCCCTTCCGCTTTATGAATCTCCTCACTTAAAACTCCCCACACTTCTTTATTTGGACGGTAACAACCGTTTAAAAATGATGTAAAACACGAAGAACTCTTCCCTAGTTTTTGGTCGTACTTTTCTCAAATATATTTCCTGTTTCATGCTTTTATTTTGACAGACCACCGGACATGAACACATGTTAGTGACGCTGCCCTCCTGTGGTCAATGACTGTATTACACATTTTAGTTTTACTCAGCCTTCATGTCCCACACGAACAACCATCTACTTTATCTTTACGAAAGTCTAACGAGAAGGGAGAGGGGGCTAATGCTAGCTAGCATTTCAAACATTTTTACGATTGTATACATTTCAAATAGTAACACATGTGAAACTCCATTGCTGATCAAATATTCAGAGGGCTCTTGATGGTAATGCGTTTGATACCCTCTTGTGGCCAAAGTGAGGAACTACAATTGCTTCATTTTCCATTTCTTTCAGATGCAACACGATGCCTGTGCGTCCGGATGAAATATTCTAAATAAAACTTCAGAGAATCATTTTAATGTTACTTTACATATCCCAACGACTCAAATATCACTAAGAATTGTTTTTTACTTGATAGAAGGCAGACTTTTGTTAAGATGAACGAAACAAATTAGAATATTTCCTTCAAAGTTGGAGTGCATGGGACGCTTTTGGTTCGTTGTAAATGGAGAATTATCATTTCAACGTGCAACATTCTTGATTGTTGGATATGTTCAACCAACAATTGAAGGATGTGACTCCTGAGGTGGACTCAGAAACCAAAAAGAAAGCATAAACACAAAGACAAAGAGGAAAAAAAACTTTTAAAGAAAGAAAACACAAGCCTAATACGACAAGCGTGCTTAATATCTATTAAAATATTCCGTGGAAAACTACACAACAAAGTTATTTGGGAAGACGTGTCAATGTTATGCTCCGTTCTTGAAGGATCTGTAATTGTGATGCCCTCTTGTGGACATAACGCTTTACTACAAAAACATTCAAATAAAGTTAGACGCTGTTAGATTATCACTAACTTCCGGTTGTGATTATCAAAATATTTTTATCGACGGAACAAATGCGTGTTCGTCCCTCCTAAAAGCCACTAATATATTGTGCAATGCATACAATGCAAATGTCTAAACTTTTACATGAATGCAAAGGGGAGCTAATGGTAGTTAGCGTTTCAAGCAGTTTTACGTTTGAATGCATTTTCAGGTAAGAACTGTTTCATTAAAAACCGGATCACATATTCAGATGACTCTTGATTGTTGGCACGTTTTATTCCCTCTTGTGGTTAACGTGCAAATGCTTCATTTTCATTTTATTGCAGATGTAACACGATGCCAATGCGTCTGGATGAAATAAAACTTCCGAAAAATTATTTTAATGTTAATTTACATATTCTAACAACTCAAATGTCTCTTGTGAAGGCGTAAGTCAGTTCCTATGGGGAGTCATTCATTTGTGATGCAGTAACAGAGTCCTGATGTTATTCAGTAGGACGTTTGAGAGACGAGTCAGCATTAAACATTAAAAAGGAATGTAAGTGAATTTTACTGAATCTTTGAAGTGTTTATTGCTGCTGCTATGACAACTGAAGGGAACTCCACCTGAACAAAAGAAAAACTGTTCACTGCAGATAAATATTCTCACTGGATATCTGATCATGAGGATTTGCTGCCCTCTTGTGATATTTTTACAGAATTACATTCCTTTAAAGGTTTGGTTTTTACTAAACATGTATCGTTGTATGCTATGAATACTTGATGTTATTGTATGTTAACGTTTCCATTCCAACAGGATTTTGTTCATATATTTTTATTTGGCTTTTTCTTTGATATGATGTCATATAATCGCGTGAGATGAAGATAAACCGCTGGATTAACAGAAACTTCCTGTTTCTGTTCCTGTTTCCTGCAGACCCCCACGTATTGTGAGGGTCTGCTGGGAACGCCTGGCGGAATCCCCTGTCAGAAGGAGTTTCAACTCCCACCTCCGGCAGAACTTCACCCACGTTCCGGGGGAGGCGGGGGACATTGAGTCTGAGTGGACCATGTTCTGCGCCTCCATTGTCGAAGCGGCCGACCACAGCTGTGGCCGTAAGGTGGTCGGTGCCTGTCGTGGCGGCAACCCCAGAACCCGCCGGTGGACATCGGCGGTAAGGGATGCCGTCAAGCTGAAGAAGGAGTCCTATCGGGCCTTTTTGGCCTGTGGAACTCCTGAGGCAGCTGATAGGTACCGGCTGGCCAAGCGGAATGCAGCTTTGGTGGTTGCTGAGGCAAAAACTCGGGCGTGGGAGGAGTTCGGTGAAGCCTTGGAGGACGACTTCCAGAAGGCTTCGAGGAGATTCTGGTCCACCATCAGATGTCTCAGGAGGGGGAAGCAGTGCAGCATCAACACTGTGTATAGTGGGGATGGGGCGCTGCTGACCTCAACTCGGGACGTTGTGACTCGGTGGGGAGAATACTTCGAAGGCCTCCTCAATTCCGGCGACACGCCTTCCCATGAGGAAGCAGAGTCTGGGTTCTCTGAGGCGGGCTCTCCTATCTCTGGGGTTGAGGTCACCGAGGTAGTTAAAAAGCTCCTCGGTGGCAGGGCCCCTGGGGTGGATGAGATCCGCCCGGAGTTTCTAAAGGCTCTGGATGTTGTGGGGCTGTCCTGGTTGACACGCCTCTGCAACATCGCGTGGACATCGGGGACAGTGCCTCTGGATTGGCAGACTGGGGTGGTGGTCCCCCTTTTTAAGAAGGGGGACCGGAGGGTGTGTTCCAACTACAGGGGGATCACACTCCTCAGCCTCCCTGGTAAGGTCTATTCAGGGGTTCTGGAGAGGAGGGTCCGTCGGGAAGTCGAATCTCGGATTCAGGAGGAGCAATGTGGTTTTCGTCCTGGCCGTGGAACAGTGGATCAGCTCTACACCCTCCGCAGGGTCTTTAAGGGGGCATGGGAGTTCGCCCAACCAGTCTGCATGTGTTTTGTGGACTTGGAGAAGGCGTTCGACCGTGTTCCTCGGGGGGTTCTGTGGGGGGTGCTTCGGGAATATGGGGTACCGAACCCCTTGATAAGGGCTGTTCGGTCCCTGTACGACCGATGTCAGAGTTTGGTCCGCATTGCCGGCAGTAAGTCGGATTCGTTTCCAGTGAGGGTTGGACTCCGCCAAGGCTGCCCTTTGTCACCGATTCTGTTCATAACTTTTATGGACAGAATTTCTAGGCGCAGCCGAGGTGTTGAGGGTGTCCGGTTTGGTGGCCTCAGTATTGCGTCTCTGCTTTTTGCAGATGACGTGGTGCTGTTGGCTTCATCAAGCCGTGATCTCCAACTCTCACTGGAACGGTTCGCAGCCGAGTGTGAAGCGGTTGGGATGAGAATTAGCACCTCCAAATCTGAGACCATGGTCCTCAGTCGGAAAAGGGTGGAGTGCCCTCTCTGGGTTGGGGATGAGATCCTGCCCCAAGTGGAGGAGTTCAAGTATCTCGGGGTCTCGTTCACGAGTGAGGGTACGATGGAACGGGAGATCGACAGGCGGATCGGTGCAGCGTCTGCAGTGATGCGGACTCTGTATCGGTCCGTCGTGGTGAAGAAGGAGCTGAGCCGAAAGGCAAAGCTCTCGATTTACCGGTCGATCTACATTCCTGCCCTCACCTATGGTCACGAGCTGTGGGTCGTGACCGAAAGAACGAGATCCAGGATACAAGCGGCCGAAATGAGTTTCCTCCGCAGGGTGTCCGGGCTCTCCCTTGGAGATAGGGTGAGAAGTTCGGTCATCCAGGAGGGACTCAGAGTCGAGCCGCTGCTCCTCCGCATCGAGAGGAGCCAGATGAGGTGGCTCGGGCATCTGGTCAGGATGCCTCCTGGACGCCTCCCTGGTGAGGTGAGACTATGTCTCCCGGCTGGCCTGGGAACGTCTTGGGATTCTCCCGGAGGAGCTGGACGAAGTGGCTAGGGAGAGGGAAGTCTGGGCTTCCCTGCTCAAGCTGCTGGGGCCGTGACCCGGGGTCGGGTCACGGGGGCCGTGACCCGACCCCGGATAAGCGGTAGAGAATGGATGGATGGTTGGATATTTCCTTGGTTCACACACTGACTTCTGCACTCAGAACATGAGAACATCTAGTGGCTTTCTGCATCTTCTTGTATGCCAGAGGACAGGCTTGTGGATTATGACCTTCACCCCAGGAGGAGCAAGTTCCCAAAAAGCTCGGATAAGACCTCCGGCTGGAGCGCTTCTATTGACGTCTAACTATGAAACAAGGGAGATTTTCACTGTATTTCTGTGTAGGACAAACCAGCCTCCAACATGAATACAGTCACGCCAACGGTAGTCATCAGTTGTTTTGGTCATGTTTCATTAACCCTTAACGGGCTGGATCGTTCCAATTGGATCCCATCGGTCTTCTGAGAGCATCATAGATGAGATGACATACTAACGGAGGTCGACATTAGACACGTTTGTACTTTATGATACGCTATGCATTGTACCGTATGTATGTTTACATGCATAATGTTGAATTAAACGTTTTGTGTCTGTTCAAAAGCATTTCTCTAATGGGAACATGCGGTGAGATTTCTGGTGCGTGACTCTTGATGAGGTGCCTGCTGAAAAATGAAGGTCCCCACATTTGTCTCTCTGGTTTGATTTGATCTTTTGTGCAATTTCCTCTGGGATTAATAAAGTATATATCTATCTATGGGCGAACAGGTCGTGGAGAAGAGCTCCTGGCTAATCCTGTCATATAGTTAGCAGTAATGTAGTTAGATTACTGTAGATAACCCTCATTACTGACTTCTCCTGCAAGACAAGATTGGTGCATGACCAGTTTATCTCTAGATTAGTCTGGGTCTTGGATTAGTAATCTGGATTACTTCTATATAAATGAATGAAGAGATGTACGGAGATAATGGGACACAATTATAGCGGACCCCAGCAAGAGGATTCATACATTTAAATAAGTGGGAGCAGGCTGCCATGATAGAGAAACAGCCTGTATATAATGTAAGCATTAATATCTTGATTTATTTAAGGAAACAGGTGGTTACCATGGTAACTAATAATCAGATTGTACAAAATACTGTTTTATCCCCAGTGAGTCAGTTAAGTGTTGAATTTAAGCCCAAATCCAAAACAAATTTTCAGCCACTGAGAGAAAAGCATTAAAACAACAAGCAGCTCTACTTTCATCTCCTCTCCCGTTTCTTCACGCCAGCTTCACCTTTATTTTGACGGACAGATGTGATGGATCAGGCAAAGCTCCCAATTGAGGGAAGTAAAATACCCTGTCAGATGGGTGGAACAGATGGGTGGAGGGGTCTAATCGGGTCGGCCTGACTTAATCTTGGTTGACAGCCACTGGTTTCAGTTAAATAAAGATGAAGGGAAGGAGGAAGAGGAGGAAGAGGAGGAAGAGGAAGAGGAGTTGGGGGTGTGGCTGTGGTGTGTGAGCAGAACAACAGGCGGAGCCACATGCTGATAAAAGTCTGAATGGGACATTAGAGGTGGGGGGGCACTCCTGGAGGGGGGGGGGGCGGATTGGTCAGAGATTATCTGTAATCCAGAGCTGGGACCAGCATGAAGACGCCATTGATCCCAGTGAGGGCCGATCACTGCACCTTCATGATCAATGCTGATCAGTGCTGGAGCTGAAGCCCCCCCCCACACACACACACACACTCACACAACGTCCAGGCTGTTATTAAAAGCTTCTAAATGGAGGTCGGCCAATCCCCGTGCCTTGTTGCAACATTCCACCCGGGGTCTACACCCACCCTCCCACTCCTCTGACCCTAAACCCCCCCAACTCAACTGACCCTAACCCCCCCACTCCTCTACACCCACCCCCCACTCCTCTGACCCTGCCTTAGGTCCCTCACACTCGGATTGGGGGGGATCGAACCACTGATCTTGTGAACACTGGAGGCCCCCGCTCCACTGCTGAGCCTCTGCTGCACAAGTAGAAATGTTATCCAGTATTAACTTTAGTCAGGATGTTCTCAATAGATAATAATTAAACACCCCCCTGACTGACAGGCAGCACTAGTCTATTCTGCACTGCTTCATATCATGTTCTTATTTATTTTTTACTGCACAAGCGCCGTGAGGTCACGTGACATTGCAGGGCCGTTGCAGCCCTTTGATCAGAGGGGTGTTATTTACACAGGAGGCGTAACTTAGTACTGCTACCCCTTTGTGGAACAGATAAGCTGTGTTTACTATTATTATTATTATTATTATTATTATTATTATTATTATTATTATTATTATTATTATTATTATTATTAATTTCATCATCATCATCATCATCATCATCATTATTATTATTATTATACAATTTTAAAAGCACGAGTATTTACTACGTCTAATTCAAAAAAAGCCTTTCAGTGTGACGTAAATCGCGACTCCAGCTGTCATCGAGCTCAGCCAATGGCGTCACTCTCCTCGTTTGAATACTAAAAGACGTCCGACGCGATGATTGGCCAGAATGAACATCATGTGTTCCGGAGACGTTACGCTGTCATGGTGACGGTGAAAGACGCTTTGTTCTCCCCACGGTGCGCGGCCAGTGGGCGGGGCTTCACCGGGGTCTACCGGATCACGGCAGGGAAACTTAGGAAAGAAGCTGAACTCCGGGCTTCACGCAGCGTCACGCGGGTTCGTGGGAACAGATTCTGGAACTTTATCACCACAGGTGAGTTCTCACGCGCGAGTCTCCATCGGTTCGGGTGAGCGCGTGACGCTGGATTTAAATCTGTCGTTAGATTCGGGATTCTCCGGGTGTTTCCGGTGACGGAAACGTTCCTTTTTTGTGGCGGAGAGTTTAAAAAGCTCTACAAACAACGTGCGACCGAAAACGAGCCGCTTGGACGCCATTTCAATGTTGAATAGGGAGCCAGCTGGAGGGGGGGGGCACCTCCAATCTGCTCACAGGAGGAAGGAGGGGGGGGTCTGATCACTGACCGATAACTGCTAGAATAAGATCAATAGCTCTGGTGTGTTTGTTCTGAGTGTGAAGGGCTTTGTGGTGTTCATGCCTATAGCACAATGGTGTGGTCTCATTAACGTGTGTGTGTGTGTGTGTGTGTGTGTGTGTGTGTGTGTTGTATGTAATAGTTGTTCCTCCCTGCAGGATGACAACAACACACTAGTGTTGGCAGCCTGGAATCACACTGGAATCACCCCCCACATTGTATCACGTCACCCCCCCACACTGCATCACATCCCCCTGCACTGCATCACGTCACCCCCCCACACTGCGTCACATCCCCCTGCACTGCATTACAACACCCCCATAATGCATCACATCCCCCCGCACAGCATTACAACACCCCCCACCCTAGCCCACACTGCATGACGTCAGCCCCCCACACACATTGCATCACACACCCACCTCCAGAGATGAGAATCCAGCCCGAGGGCCCCAGGCGGCGTCTGGACCTGAATGCCGGCGAGCTTCGGAGCGTGGCGCTGACCCGCGGCCGAGGGGGGTACGGCTTCACTGTTTCAGGACAGAGGCCGTGTTTGCTGAGCGCCATCCTGGCAGGAAGCCCCGCCCACACGCTGGGCCTCCAGCAGGGGGACCACATCGTCGCCGTCAACGGAACCGACGTGTCCGCCGCGCTGCACGAGACTGTGGTGCAGCTGATTGGCAGCTGCGAGCGGCCCCTGAGGATGGTGGTGCGCCCAGGGGGCCGGACAATGGGGAACCCCATCCTTCAGGATTCAAGATTTGGGATTGGCCGGAAAAGGGGTGTGTTCCAAAAGGCGGGTGTTCTCCGCACCATCTCAGATGATTCCAGCAAACCTTCGTTTACCCTGGATCAAGCTTTCGGCGCCAGACGGAGGCCGGTGTCCGAGCCCGACATGTCGCAGTGGCCCCAACACTGGCCCCCAGTGTCTCAGCAGACACAGCAGGAGGCCTCTAGAGCCGACATGTCGCAGTGGCCCCAACACTGGCCCCCAGTGGCTCAGCAGCCACAGCAGGAGGCCTCCAGAGCTGACATGTCGCAGTGGCCCCAACACTGGCCCCCAGTGGCCCAGCAGCCAGAGCAGGAGGCCTCCAGAGTCGGGGACACGGACTCCGTGTTCACAGACACTGAGGACGCGACCCCAGACTGGACCGTGTTGAACACCACCTCGGTGGTGGGCTACCTGAACTCCACAGAGCTGATCCTGAACACCTCAGACCCGGAGGAGGACTGCCTGAAGGCCATCCGGGAGCGGATCCGGCAGCTGGGGACGGAGCTGGACACGCACACGCTGGTGATGATGAAGGTCATGTTCGACTGTGTGCGGCTTTGCGACGACGCCGGCGCCGTCCTGGCAGCTTTTCCTGCTGAGAACCTTGTTTTAGGAGCAGTTTGTGCTGAAGACCATCGTTTCTTTTGCTTGGTCACTACGGCACATGTGACCAACGGCCGTGCCCGCGAGGACGGGCCTCTCCGAGCTTCCTGCCATGTTTTCTTCATCGACCCAGATCTGGGGAACCACGAGGACCACGTGGGCATCGCAGCCCGCTTTGGCTTCGGCTGCACCCCAGACCCAGACGCCGTGGGCTGCCTGGAATTCCCTCAGACCCCCACGGATGTCCTTCACTTTGTGTCAGTGATGTACCGTGATATGGGGTGGGCCGTGGAGCGGCTCCGGACCAAACTGGACCTGGAGGCCCAGCAGCTGGCCCAGGAGAACGGCAGAACGGCCAAACAGGGCAGTGCCAGCAGCAATGGGGACAGTGGGATTGGAAATGCATCACCTCCCGAGGAAAGAGCGGACAGGGATTTCCTCCCTGCGATCCAAACTCCTCCTGGAGCCCCCCTCCCCAGCTGTCCTTGGGATTATCCTCTAGCTGAAGACCTCACCCCGACAACACGTATTTCAGAGAATGGTGGCAGCATACACTCCCTTTCAGAGTCACTACCTGGGCCAGATTGTCTTTCTCTTGTCTATGGAGGTCCCCCACCGAGACTTGAGTTCCAATTCAAGCCCCCCCCACCTCCCTTACCTTTGGATAAGAAAGCAAACTTCTTTGGAGGTCATCTCAGGGGCAGCCAAAGGTGGTTCTCAAAGTCAAAGGGGGCCAAACCCCCGAGCAGTGACCCTGAGCCTCAGGTGACATCATGTGGCAACTTCCCCCTTCACAACTGTCCTCCCCCCATGAGCCAGATCCCCACAGACAGGTACCAGCCGGCGCAGGTCACAATGCTGCCCCCCAGAGAGGAATGGACCAGGAGGTTTATTGAGCAACGAGAGAAACAGCGCAAGGATGCCAGTATGAAAAACGTAAGTGCTCCATGTTGTTATGTAGAAACTTTCAGTGCTGTAACTTTAACTTTAACGATGGATTGTTTCTCTTTTGTTTTGGTGTGAACTTTGATTTGTGTCTGATAAATGTTTTTTTGCTCACACTGTGTCTTTGCAAACAGAAATCTTTTACACACAGTAAAATAGCTCCATTGTGGGTCGCCCCGAGGCACGGACATCTGTTTGTGGTGTTGTGTCATGTTTAACACGGTGCCACAGGAAGTAATAAATGGTCACATGGTCATGGGTTACCACACAGCGAGGGGGTGTTAGGAAGTGTGTTTTTGGCGGCACCTAAAAAGTAACACAATACCACTATTGGACCAGTGGAGCGGTGCTGAGTGTGAGCTCAGGAGTCAATGATGTCATTGTCCGAAGGTTCAGAGGAGGAAACGGCTTCTGTCCTCAGTGGCCACAGGGGGGCGTTGTGCATCCAGGGGCCCCAGACACCAGCCTCCTCTAGGAATCGGTGTTTCCTCAGTGTCTTCCATTGATTTGCCATTTTCAGAGCGAGCGTCTTTTCTAAGGCACTTTCTGAACACGTTTATCCATTAACCATGTTGTGTTTTGAGTGAATTGATGTTTCAGCCCGTTTTAAAGCAACATTTTGCTGTGTTTACACTCTACAGTGTTTGTGTCCCCTCAGCTTCCATTAGATCAGAAAGACGACAGGAAGCCGGGGGAAATTACAGGGCAATTATCTGTAATGTTTGAACTCTTGTTTAAACGTCAGAAGCTGCTTCTCCAGAGGAACGTGGGCTCCTGCTGAATGTATTTCATTATCTGGAGCGCTGTTATGACTCATGTCAATGTAATGGTAGCTTTTGACAGTTCCAAGGTGGAAATTAGTGCTTCTAAGGGATTGTAGTGGTTAGGGTTTGGCTTTGTGTTACCAATCTGCCTGTTTGCAGACGACACTGCTGTGTCTGCAGAAGCTGAGGCGGACAAGAATGTCAGAACAGGAGAACACCTTTAATGTTTACAGCTCTCTGTTTTAATTCAGTAAACTTTTACTTGAAACTTGTGAGTCAGACGTATTTGAAAAATACTGCAAGGAAAGACTTTTCTCTCCAATCCAATAACAGCACTTCTTCTGCTTTTTCTCCTTCTTTATTCCTTTTTGCGTGAATCAGGCTCGGGCTGAGGTAGGCTAACAGCAGTGGCTACGCTAACAGCAGCGGCTAGGCTAACAGCAGTTGGGCTAACAGCAGAGGTTTTGGCTAACAGCAGGAGGAGGCTAGCTGCTAGCATTGGTTAGCTGCTGTGTTTACCATGTTCACTACTTTATTGTGTCCTGAATGAACTTCGTGGTGTTTTGTGAACGTGTTTTTTCATATCAGCATTTTTCAATATCTTTTCTTTTTCCTTTGTGATGTCATCGAGGTCTAGGGTTCTCATTCACTAACAACGCATCAATACTAGTGAGCGCCCCCGTGTGAGTTCGACGGGCAGCTCAGAGCCAATCGGTGGTGACCTCCTGCTCAGAGCCAATCGGTGGTGACCTCCTGCTCTGAGCCAATCGGTGGTGACCTCCTGCTCTGAGCCAATCGGTGGTGACCTCCTGCTCTGAGCCAATCGGTGGTGACCTCCTGCTCTGAGCCAATCGGTGGTGACCTCCTGCTCAGAGCCAATCGGTGGTGACCTCCTGCTCAGAGCCAATCGGTGGTGACCTCCTGCTCTGAGCCAATCGGTGGTGACCTCCTGCTCTGAGCCAATCGGTGGTGACCTCCTGCTCAGAGCCAATCGGTGGTGACCTCCTGCTCTGAGCCAATCGGTGCTGACCTCCTGCTCTGAGCCAATCGGTGGTGACCTCCTGCTCTGAGCCAATCGGTGGTGACCTCCTGCTCTGAGCCAATCGGTGGTGACCTCCTGCTCAGAGCCAATCGGTGGTGACCTCCTGCTCTGAGCCAATCGGTGGTGACCTCCTGCTCTGAGCCAATCGGTGGTGACCTCCTGCTCTGAGCCAATCGGTGGTGACCTCCTGCTCTGGTCCTTTGACTGACTGCTTCACACAGAACAGCCTTCACACTGACAGCAGGTTGGGAACCAGCCGGTCAGATGGCATCTGCTGCGGAGGGTAAACAGCGGATACCGGGGGTGAAGAATGAGAATCCGGTGGAGAGGCAGATGACCGCCGGATGGCTGCTGAGGAAGGTCAGCTGGAGCTGCTGCCCCCACCTCCCAGGCAGAAGGTCACCAACGTGGAGGGGCTTCGAGGACAACATCAGGAGGACCCGGAATCAGCAGCTGGATCAAGTACCTCCAATGGGAGGAGAGCCTGATGGACATCCAGAGGGCGCCCCCCATCTATGAGCAGGCGCTGGACGTGGACCACTGCAGCGTGACGCTGTGGCTGAAGTATGCCGAGACGGACATGAAGAGCCGACAGTGAACCACACCCTCACCATCCTGCCCCGGGTCACCCAGTTCTGGTAAAGTACCCCCACATGGAGGAGATGCTGGGGGACGCAGCAGGCTGACACCAGGCGTTCCACCAGCTGCACTACGGGGGGGGGGGGTGCAGCATCTACGAGCGTTTCGTCACCGTGCCCCCCGAGGTAAAGAACTGGATCAGGTACGCCCGCTTCGAGGAGACGCAGAAGGAGTTTGAGCGCGTGGGGGCGATCTACAGGTACCCCCGGAGCGTACCCCCAGGCAGCCGGGGAAGGAGCGACCCCCTCATGAGCGACCCCCTCAGGAGCGACCCCCTCATGAGCGACCCCCGCTGGAGCGACCCCCTCAGGAGCGACCCCCTCATGAGCGACCCCCTCAGGAGCGACCCCCCCTGGAGCGACCGCCTCAGGAGCGACCCCCGCTGGAGCGACCCCCTCAGGAGCGACCCCCTCAGGAGTGACCCCCACTGGAGCGACCGCCTCAGGAGCGACCCCCCCTGGAGCGACCGCCTCAGGAGCGACCCCCGCTGGAGCGACCCCCTCAGGAGCGACCCCCTCAGGAGCGACCCCCTCAGGAGTGACCCCCACTGGAGCGACCGCCTCAGGGGCGACCCCCGCTGGAGCGACCCCTGCTGGAGCGACCCCCTCAGGAGCGACCCCCCCTGGAGCGACCGCCTCAGGAGCGACCCCCGCTGGAGCGACCCCCTCAGGAGCGACCCCCTCAGGAGTGACCCCCTCTGGAGCGACCGCCTCAGGAGCGACCCCCCCTGGAGCGACCCCCTCAGGAGCGACTCCCGCTGGAGCGACCGCCTCAGGAGCGACCCCCACTGGAGCGACCCCCGCTGGAGCGACCCCCTCAGGTGCGACCCCCTCAGGAGCGACCCCCTCAGGAGCGACCCCCTCAGGAGCGACTCCCGCTGGAGCGACCGCCTCAGGAGCGACCCCCACTGGAGCGACCCCCGCTGGAGCGACCCCCTCAGTTGCGACCCCCTCAGGAGCGACCCCCTCAGGAGCGACCCCCTCAGGTGCGACCCCCTCAGGAGCGACCGCCGCGGCATCGATGACATCATCGTCAGCGAGCGCTACTTTCACACAATGGACGCTGACGCCGTGAGGGAGATCTATGGGGAGGCCGTGTGACCCCACAATGACATCAGGACGACAGAAAGGACATTGAGGTGGTGAAGGCCGCCTCCCTCAGGGGGGACTGGAGTCGTCTGACTGTCAGTGAACGCAGCAGCAGTCTGTGACGCCCTCTTCTGGTCATGATGGGATTCTGTTTAGCGTTCATGGGATCAATGTTTATTGGTGTAATGTTACCCCTCTCCTGCCTGGTGATGTGTCTTCAGGTGTGAACTCAGCCCTACAGGTGACTGGTTTTCTCATCAGCCTGTCCTTGACCCCCACAGGGCTCCAGGTTTTGGGGTGTGGTTCGTGCTTCTAGACGCCGCCCAGCGAAACGCCTCAGCCTGGCTCGATCTCTGGACGACCTGGAGGTGAGTTTGTTCTCCGTGTTTCCACCAGACGATTGACTTCCTGTGTTTAAAGACCCTCTTCTCACGCCGCTCCCCTCTCCTCTGCTCTGACCTTTCGTTTGCGTCTCCATGAACTCTTGAGTTTACGGCAGGAGGTGCCACAAAGCGCTCGTTGGTCCGGTATGTTTGTCACCTCTGATGAGGGTCTGCACGCCTGAACGTTGTTTCAGGCCTGATTGTCTGCAGCACGCGTTCCTCATGCAGGGATTCACACAGTTTAAGGGTGTTGAGATCAGTGTGTTCGTCGCACTCAGACCACACCTCGTCCCTCAGGCCCCCCCGTACTCCAGGTACCGAGTTCTGTTTGGGAAAAGCTGCAACCGCTGCACGTTTTCTGTTGTTATAGCAACACTTTTAAACATCTGTTTTAATTTGCTGGCATTGGTCTGAGGAAAGTGCGTTCGCACGAAGAAAGAGAAGAGGAGCGCCAAGAGTGTAGGACTAAGAGTAGGGACGTTGAAAGTTGGAACTATGACATGAAAAGGTAGAGAGTTGGTTGACATGATGCAGAGGAGGAAGGCAGACATACTGTCCGTCCAGGAGACCAGGTGGAAAGGTAGCAAGGCTAGAAGTTTAGGAGCAGGGTTCATGTTGTTTTATCATGGTGTAGATGGGAAGAGAAATGGAGTAGAGGTTTGTTATCCAGGAGAGGAACGCAGAAAGACAGATGGTAGTTAAGGTAACTATTGTGGACCAGGAAGTAGCAAAGATTAGTCAGGATGAAGTGAGGAGGGCATTGAAGAGGATGAAGAGTGGAAAGGCAGTCGGTCCTGATGATATACCTGTAGAGGTTTGGAAGTGTCTAGGAGAGGTGGCAGTAGAGTTTCTGACTGGGTTGTTCAACAGTATCTTAGATAGTGAGAAGATGCCTGAGGAGTGGAGGAGAAGTGTGCTGGTGCCCATTTTTAAGAACAAGGGAGATGTGCAGAGTTGCGGCAACTACAGAGGAATAAAGCTGATGAGCCATACAATGAAGTTATGGGAAAGAGTAGTGGAAGCTAGACTAAGGGCAGAAGTGAGCATTTGTGAGCAGCAGTATGGTTTCATGCCAAAAAAGAGTACTACAGATGCAGTATTTGCTTTGAGGATGTTGATAGAGAAGTACAGAGAAGGTCAAACGGAACTGCATTGTGTTTTTGTAGATCTGGAGAAAGCTTATGACAGGGTGCCCAGAGAGGAACTGTGGTATTGTATGAGGAAGTCTGGAGTGGCAGAGAAGTATGTTAGAGCGGTGCAGGACATGTATGAGGACTGTAAGACAGTGGTGAGGTGTGCTGTAGGTGTGACAGAGGAGTTCAAGGTGGAGGTGGGACTGCATCAGGGATCAGCTCTGAGTCCCTTCTTGTTCGCTATGGTGATGGACAGGCTGACAGACGAGGTTAGACAGGAATCTCCATGGACTATGATGTTTGCAGATGACATTGTGATCTGCAGTGAGAGCAGGGAACAGGTGGAGGAGAAGCTAGAGAGGTGGAGGTTTGTCCTGGAAAGGAGAGGAGTGAAGGTTAGCCACAGTAAGACAGAGTACATGTGTGTGAATGAGAGGGACCCAAGTGGAAGAGTGAGGTTACAGGGAGAACAGATCAAGAAGGTGGAGGATTTTAAGTACTTAGGGTCAACAGTCCAGAGCAATAGAGAGTGTGGAAAAGAGGTGAAGAAACGTGTCCAGGCAGGATGGAACGGGTGGAGGAAAGTGTCAGGTGTGATGTGTGATAGAAGAGTTTCAGCTAAAATGAAAGGAAAGGTGTACAAAACTGTGGTGAGACCAGCGGTGTTGTTTGGTCAGCACATGGTAGAAGTTTTGGAGATAAAGTCAGAGAGGCCAGACTGAGATGGTTTGGACATGTCCAGAGGAGAGGTAGTGAATATATTGGTAGAAGGATGCTGAGTTTTGAACTGCCAGGCAGGAGGCCTAGAGGAAGACCAAAGAGGAGGTTTATGGATGTAGTGAAAGAGGACATGAAGGTAGTTGGTGTGAGAGAAGAGGATGCAAAGGACAGGGCTAGATGGAGGCAATTGATTCGCTGTGGCGACCCCTGAAGGGAAAAGCCGAAAGGAAAAGAAGAAGAAGAAGAAGAGGTCTCACCCCACTGATGATGTGTTGTTTATTGCAGCAACACATCATCAGTGGGGTGAGACCGACCTGTCTCACGACGGTCTCCACCCAGCTCACGTTCCCTATCAGTGGGTCAACAATCCAACGATTGGTGAATTCTGCTTCACTTGCTGTTTCCAGTTCGACTTTGTTCAGACTCATTTGAACGTGCAAAGTTGTAAATTTTGTTCACCTGCAGAGACCCCCTCCCACATTTCAGTCCTGCCCCTCCTGCTTCTCTGATGACGTTCTTTTACTACGTTAGTCGTCATCTGGAGGTGATGAAGCTGCTTTTGAGTCGCAGTGGTATTTATCCCTCAGGCTGATTCTTTATTAACAGACGCGTCAGAAACGTGAAGCTTTCTTCAGCCTCACATTGATTCCTTCTTTCTGAGCTGTTTTGTTCTACAGTTTGTTGTCTTCAAGGTTTGACTTGTTGCTTATTGAGTAAAATGCAAGAAAATCCCTTTTTTGTTGACAAAACAAAACTTATTAAGTAACAAATGAAGTAAACCAAAGATTATGAAAGACTTCCTGTATCTGGGACGGCCGCCGCTCAGTAAAATGTCGTCGTGATTCAAACTTTCTCGGCCAACAAACAAACAAACTGACAAACAGGAAGTGATGAAACATCATCTCCTTGGTTGAGGTGATGATCAGTTGGACTGACAGATCCGAACATCAGGCCTCTTCTCAGTGCTGTCTGACCTCCTGGGTCCATCCCTCATCCTGTCAATAGTCAGGGTACAATCCACCTCAACCCCCCCACACTGTGGTCTTCATGGCTCTTTAGCTGATCGGCAGTGACGTCTTCATCACCCACATATCTTTTCCTGTACTGCGTGACCATGAATGCTCTATAATGTTCAGAAAAGATTTGTCCGCCTACACTTATGGAAACTGACTGAAAACTGAAAATAATTTTCATTTTCAAATGAAATATATTTAACTAATAGTAGCAGTACATAAAACAGACGAGGTGGAGATCTTGACCTTGATGTTTAACGCTCTCCTCACTGCGTGTCTCTGTTGCATCTGACATCCCAAAGGCTTTATGTCACAGACACGTCTGTTCTGCCCCAGTGAGGGGGAGGGGGGCATGAACTTCACTGACTTGTGTTCAACGCTTTGAAATCAATGGTTTGATGACGGACCTCTGAGGGAGAACACTAATTTCAGCGACTTTCTCTGAGCAATTTCAATGATGCACGTTGATGAGGACCTGAGCGACGGCCGTTTTCATCCAGGCAGTGATTAAACGTGGTTACATCTTCCATATGACTCAAAGATATTACAGAATAATCATTTCTAGGTCCTTTTCATTGAACTCCATGCAGCTTTTTTGTTCCCTGTTTAGCCGCAACACCACACACACATGCTAACGTAGGTGCAAACCAAAACAGTTGTGTTGGCCAATCATAGATGGCGCTGGGCGGGCATTGTGAAGCCGTAGATGAATGCTAGCAGGCTAACTAGAGAGAGAAAGCTAACTACTGGTGAGACTGGTAAAGGAGCTAACGCTAAAGAAAAAGGCTCCTGTCAAAAGAGCAGGTGTTAAAGAAATGTTAGAGAAGTGATGGTTCTGTTAGTGACTACATGAACACAACTGTATGGAGTTACTAAAGAGTGTTTCTGTCAGCCCCCCAGGAGCATTGTGGGTACTACATGGGTTGTCCCATTCCAAACAGAAACCCTAGCTGGACAGACTGTTGGTGCTAGCAGCTAGTTTCACTCACTAATGGTTGTTTAGTGTGGTTCTGCTGTTTGGACTCTCTGCTCACTAACATGAACATTGTGAACAGTTCTGACTCTAGATGATGGGACCTGGAGTCCACTAGAGGAGTTCCTGCTAACATAGCAGATGTCTGACGCCATGTTGGTCACATGATTCCTTCTGGCAGATGCGCCGTGATTGGTTGGGTGCTTGATTGACAGGTAGTGGGTGGAGTTGGTGACAGCGTGACACTTTTTCAAGTGAGCTTATTCAAATTTAAAGGTGGGGATATGACTTTGTGCGAGACAGCACCCAGTGACTCAGGACAGCAGCTCTCTTTGAGGATCCAGATCACAGGTTTTCAGATTACGTCTCATCAGGACGGGTAATAATTCACTCTGTGCAGCTTTTATTCACGGTGGACTAATGACACTGTGGGGAATGTTTTATGGTCTGTAAAGGCAATTACATCCTCACCTGGCGCTCGCCCCCCAACTCCTGTTTCAAAGGAGCCTCCAGCCTGAACGGAGGCCAGCGATCAGATGGAGCGCCTCCATGAGCAAACCACTGGATGGCTGTCAGGCGCTCCATCAGGAGACACAGACAGGAACACACAGCCAACCTGTCAACACTGCTGACCTCAAACGACCTTTTGTTTCTACACGCGTGTGCTTTCTTTGTGTGCGGCGCTTCCTAACATGCGTGTTGTCGTTATGGATCTTCTGAGGGCGTGTTGTTCTGGCGTGTTGTGAAATATGTGAGAAGCTCTCAGCGCTTGCAGCTGGACTCACAAGGACATGGTGAGACTGTGGTGGAGTTCACCATCAGCGCTTGGGGGCGACCCCCTGCGGAGACGCCCCTGCTCGGCCTCGCTGCATGATGCCCACGAACTCAGAACAGTTTGGACACTTGTGGCGGAGCTTCTTTTTCCACGGTCAGCAGTGTGCGTCACGGCGGCTAGAGCAGGAATGAGCCAATCCTCCTCCTTTTTCCTCCCATCACAAAAACGCTCCTGCAGCCCAGCAGCATGTCAGAATGGTGTGTTTATAACCTGTAACGCCTTCCAGTGTAATGCCTTCCAGTGTAACAACAGTGTAACGCCTTCCAGTGTAACCCTGTGCCAGTGTAACGCCTTCCAGTGTAACCCTGTACCAGTGTAACGCCTTCCAGTGTAGCCCGGTACCAGTGTAATGCCTTCCAGTGTAGCGGCCTCCAGTGTAACCCTGTACCAGTGTAACCCTGTACTAGTGTAACGTCTTCCAGTGTAACTCCTACCAGTGTAATGCCTTCCAGTGTAATGGCCTCCAGTGTAACCCCGTACCAGTGTAATGCCTTCCAATAGAACGCCCTCCAGTGTAACGCCCTCCAGTGTAATGCCTTCCAGTGCAGCCCGATACCAGTGTAACGCCCTCCAGTGTAACACCCTCCAGTGTTGTGCCTTCCAATGTAACACTGGTCTCAGTCATATCCCTGCCCTCCCACACACACTCACCCAGCGAGATGCCCAACACACTCACCCCCAGCGAGATGCCCCCACACACTCACCCCCAGCGAGATGCCCCCACACACTCCAGCTTTGCACATTGATCAGATGACGGTGTTCTTGTTTGCAGCCTGAATACCATGGGGGGGGGGGGCATTCACACTGACTTCTGAGGTGTTGGTGGAAACATCTGTGTTTGGGGGCCATCGGTGTCCGGGACGCCACTTCGTCCCCCCTCCCTCTTAGGTGTGGAGACATTAGTGACTCCTGTTTGCACGCCTGTGGGTAATGATCCATCCTGTGGGTGTAGCAGAAACCAAGCAAAGGCATGAAGACACAGACTGGGAGGGGTGAGCTGAGAGGGAGGGGGGAGGATTCTTACAGCACAGAGCGAGAGAGAGAGAGACGGAGAGCAGAGAACCGGTAGCGGAGGTAGAGGGGGCTTTCTGAACTCGGTAGCGGAGGTAGAGGGGGCTTTCTGAACTCGTAGCTGGGTGGTTTGTGGCTCTCCTGGATGCGTTCCTCCCCTCGTTGAGATCTCAGTCCTGCCCTGCAAACAGCGACCGGCGGCACGTCTCCAGCGGATGGACTAGTCTACACACACCAGGCGTGTGAACTAGCGCTGAACACCAGCCACACACACTCACAGCGCCATACATGGAGCAAACTTTAACTCTCAACTCCGTAAGTCTGGCCTGGATCTCCAGGAGCCTTTTGTCGCTCTGTCCGTCCACACTCCTCCGTTTTTGTGATGCTGTGTTCATCTCTCACACTGTCTCCAGCTGTACTCCTGTTTGGCCTGTTTGGCTGCTGTTGTGTCCTCTGAGCGATGTGCAGCGGTTAGTCTTTGTGGTCTCACCGGAATGTTCTGACCGGTGCCAAACTGAACTCTGGTACCCAGATGACGCTCTGAGCTGCTGTGTGCAGCTGGACTGGTGCAGGGTCTCCATCAGGGGGGCTCCAAATTAGACCTCACCTTAAAAACCTTTTGTTGATGAGAGCTGAGATGATCTGAGCTGCACAGAGGGGTTAGAGTTAGGGTAGGGGGTTAGGATAGGGGGTTAAGGTTAGGGAAGGGGGTTAGGGGTAGGGGTTAGGGTAGGGGTTAGGGTAGGGGGTTAGGGTTAGGGTAGGGTGTTAGGGTTAGGGTAGGGGGTTAGGGTTAGGGAAGGGGGTTAGGGTAGGGGGTTAGGGTTAGGGAAGGGGGGGTAGGGTAGGGGGTTAGGGGTAGGGAAGGGGTTAGGGGTAGGGGGTTAGGGTAGGGGGTTATTGTAGGGAGTTAGGGTTAGGGGTGGGATTACGGTAGGGGTTAGGGTTAGGGTAGGGGGTTAGGGTTAGGGGTAGGGGTTAGGGTAGGGGGTTAGGGTTAGGGGTGGGGTTACAGTAGGGGAGGGGTTACGGTAGGGGGTTAGGGTTAGGGGTGGGGTTACGGTAGGGGTTAGGGTAGGGAGTTAAGGTAGGGGGTTAGGGTTAGGGAGGGGTTACGGTATGGGTTAGGGTAGGGGGTTAGGGTTAAGGCTAGGGTAGGGGGTTAGGGTAGGGGGTTAGGCCTAAGGTTAGGGGGTAAGTGTTAGGGGGTTAGGGTTAGGCTTGGGGTTAGGATTAGCAGAGCTGAGCCTGATCACTAAGAGTTTGTGGCACAGACTGAAGCCTGATTGGGTGAGTGAGATGCAGGTTGTCAGGTGTAATTAAACCCTCAGGAGTGTTCAGTAGCTGTGTGGTTGATTCAGTCTCAACTCGATGATGCCTCTGGTGCTGCTTTGTGCAGACATGTTCTGCATCAGTTTTTCAGACCTTTGCCTCTCTTGCTCACAAGCTTTTGTGAAAAACATCTTAATTTTAGGGCTTCATTGCCCATGAAACATATCCAGACAGCAAGCTATGTCCTGAAAGCTTCTGATTACTGTTAGCATGTTTATTGCCATTGAATTAGATGATAATTCTGCTCTATTCTGATGCAGATATTTTGACCAACAGGAAGAGTGTGTTCTCTGGGATTAGCAGCAGGAGGAGGACAACGCAACACACTTTTATCTCACTGACATCACATGGCCAATGTGGGTGGACAGTTGCGTTCATGAAATGTGTCCTTAGGCTAGTATTATGGGATGCCAAGTCTGAAAAGGATGACATTTTCTAAATGGCTCTGCTATGATTCCTCTGCTTTCTTCGTTCTCCCGCAAGATGTTTCTTTGCCATGACATAGTCCTCTCCCTCCAACAACAGGAGGAGGAAGTTTTTTGAACACCCAACAGCCAGTAACCACATGACCAGATGGAGCTGTGGTTGCTGAGTTTGCTGTTTGACCAAACTGTAACCATGGAAAGAAAGCCACCGCCTGGCCGTGGCTTCATGCCATGACATCATCACATGGCACATGTTCTATAGTTAACCACACAGCTCTTGGTCTTCCAGCACTGAGCTCTGGTCTGACGCGGGACATCTGCGGATGTGATGCGTGACCTCTGGGGGCGATCCGTTCCAGATACACTGTTTACCATCTGCAATCGTACTGTTATTGAATTTCTCTTGTCGACTGAAAGGGAATCCACTGCCAGGAGTGTGAGGGTTGCTCAACGCGGGACAGGTTAAGAGCTGCCAAAGTGTTTTATCACCTCCACAGTAACAGTTCAGACACGTCTGGAGCACTGCGGGACACGCTTTGCGTTGGCCTTACCTCTCAGAGACATCGAGCAAGCCTCGTCTCGTTTCAGCTGAAAAGGAATCAGAAACAAATGCAGCTGGTATCTTTCTGACCTTGCGATGGCGCAAGATGCCGCAGAACCAGGCCAAGGTCTTGTCTGCTTGGCAGAAGGGAAGTCATAAACACGCATTTTAGTCTCTGGGTTGGCTCTCCACTCCTGGCAGTCTAAACACAAAGTTTCCCTTGTGAACTGTTTCTCCATCTTATCATGTGGTCAGTATAAAGACGTAGGCTACACCTGTTTGCACAACCTGATTATTCCGTGACATCTTTGTTTAGCTTGAGTAAAGCGCTGGTATTTCTTACCGGGTGCCCCGGAGTTCAAACCGTGTGGTTTTGGGTTCTGTAGGTTCTGCCAGTTATCAACTTGTTTGCTTGACAACCTCCCAGAAAAAATGTCATCCTATAGCGGTTAGCCCAGAGGAACAAATTTAAACCAAACCTGCCCCCCTCCCCCTCAACTCAGCCTTCCCTTCTTTCACAGCTCAAGTTCCAAGGATTTGACATCAGTGGAACCTGCTAAACAGTGATACAGGTCCCAGAGGATGATCTTCAGTCTTATCACTATCATTACAGCTTTATTTACAGACACAGCATATTACGGCAAGAGAAACAGGAAGTGGAAGCCAAACAAAATTAAATCCAGATTAAGAGGAGATAAATTTTAAACATGGCACAAAATGAAAATCTCTAGCTAGAAATAAATAATTACAAATAGAAGGAATAGAATAATAGCTATAGAACAAAAACAAACGGTGACCTCATTGAGGACTAAGTTGATAAAAATGTGCTTCGGATTCAAGCCATGATGATGAAACGATGTGAACCTCACTTGAGGATCACATGCTGAAAAAAGTCTCATTTCTTTTATATAGTTGGGGATTAGACCCCAGCACGCTTTAAAGTCTTCAATCAATCACCAGTATCACCCCTCACCTACCCATTGGCTGGGGTCCTGCTTCCTTTCTTCCTCCTTCCACCATAGTCATCCATGCAGCTGTAATTGTGCCTTGAATTTACCAACTACATGATGGTGAACATGTACGAAGACAACAACCCAAGAGTCGGTGAACACAGCCTGACTTTCTCGTCCCCAATTCAGCGCCTGCATCAAATGGTCTACCTATAACCATAAAGACACTGACTCTATCTGGACTATCTGACTCTCTCTCTGTCTCTCTTTCTCTGACCCTGTCCTTATCTTCATTTATTTCTTTTCCACCCAACCAGTCAAGGAAGATGGCCACCCAAAAAATTCTGGGTCCTGCCCGGAGTTTCTTCCTCAACGAGGGAGTTTTTCCCCACCACTGTCTCCTATACTCTGGAGGGTTCAGTTGTTTTTTTCTGTCTGTTAAAGCGCTTTGAAATGTCTGTTGCCTGATTAGACGCTGTGTAAATAAAACTTGATCGAATGATTGATTGAATCTAATCTCAAAATCAATCCCAAACTGAATGGGAAGCCAATGGCAAGGAGCAGGATTGAATTCATGCGGCAGATTTACAGGAGGACACTAAGCTCTCCTATAAGTTAGTCGATTACAAAGCAGAGTTAATTGTAGGTGTCAGGTTTCAGGTTGGAAAGTCCGTTTCTGATGTTTTTAATGGAGGAGACGGGGAAGGACGGGCGTGGCGGCATCTCATGTGGTTGACCCACCTCCAGCCCTGCAGGCTCATGTCAACGTCTCTCTCTATGATAATAAATGGCGGTGGGAGGGGTTGTGGCCACTGGCTCTAGTTTCCCTCTCTGAAGTTCTTCTATTTTTGTGGCGTCCAGCTGTGTCTTGTAAATCAAACATTTTATTTCTTAGTCGTTTTCATCTCCAGCATGTGGCAGCCGGGATTCCAATGTGAGACTTCAACCAAACAAAGAGAGTTTGTGTCCTATTGTTGCACTTTTAGCCTTCGCCGTGGAGATAGCGCATCCAATGCCAAGAGCTGTTCCAAGTTCAGACAAAGTCAACATTACCATCACAATTTACGGTGTTTTTACGAGGGGAAGACAAATTTTGATACCGGCAAAGGCACCGAGTTCCTGACCTGACCCTGCACAGGGAAAAAGGTAAACATGTTAGAGGAATGCTGGTACCGCCTGTCAGCTACGCTATCAACAAGTGTAGCGCTCAGGCAGCACACAACTAATCAGAGTCAGGCCATTTACTCCAGAAAGGAGCAGTGCCGTGCCCATCTGTCGGTAACAGGCCATAGATTCCTGCTGATGGTGAGACGACGGCCCGTTTTGACGCCACTCAGTCGTCTGAAGGCGGAACATTTGTGAATGGAGAGCCTCAAAAAACACCTCAGCAAGTGTGGATGTACTGCTAGGGTCCAGGGCTGATGTAACAGTCAGCTAAACCAGACCCGAACCCTAACCCAAACCCTAATGCTAACCCTAGCCAAACCCAAAACCTTAACCCAAACTTTAGCCTTAACCAGGACCTTAGCCCTAATCCTAATGCTAACCCCAACTGAACCCTAGCCCTAACCCCAAACCTGAACCTGAACCCTTGCTGTGATGTAACGTCTCTGTTTGAAGACCAAGATCTGCGATTGAAACACAAACAAAAGTCCTCAAGAGGCGTCTCTTTGTTGCTGAAGACTTTAAGCACAAATGAATGGAAATAGCTTTATTTTATAGACCTCCACTACAGTGGGAAAGCAGGATTACCCTCGTTCTTCCATCCATAAGTACAAGTCATAAAAGCAAAAGGCCAATATGTCCGTCCCTAACAGGGAATGGCTCCTATTACTTTGACATGTCCGGGTTATTTCAGGGCATCAGTGACTATAGACGGATTTATTTAATGTTGATTCTCATCCCCTGCTGCACATTTGAACAGTGGATTTACAACAATAAATCCTCATTTACATGCTTTTAAATTTTGAAGCTTTGGTCCTCAACGACTAAATGCTGCTGCTTGTCTATGAGATTACGAGCTCTCAGAACAGATGTGAAACGTCATTGAAAGTTTCAGCCTTTTGCCCATTTGTTCATAAATGTCCTGTATGGAGGAATAGTCTGAATGGGATGCCTTCTCTTCATCAACAATGGAGACCACCAGCCGACACCACCGACACCATTACTGACTCTTGTGATTTGTCGACTGCATGAAAAGCCACATATTTAGACCATTCACAGCTTTTGATTGAAGACATAATGCATATGTTTGTCTTACATAAGCCTCTCGTGGCGTGAATGTATGCTGACCTCGGAATTTCCTGCTAATGTGACTGTGTGTCTGGCAGATGTAGCGTGAAAAACACGGGATCGCGCCGCTCGGCACCAGCGACTTTGTCAGAGGGGTTTAATAATTATCTAACCCAGTCTGCCCCCCCTTACTCTCTCTGCTTTGATTGGGAAATAAATGTCTCCTCCATCTTATCACCACCACACCCTCGTCTTCTCCTTCAAAAGGAAGTGGCCTGCATCGTGTCTCTCTGGATGTTATTTTCAGGCGGTGGTTTGCAGCCTCAGATAGCAGGCCCAGATTATTTTGGGTCGAGACTGCCTGCTAAAGAACTGGAGATGCGATCAGTCTGAAGTCCAGTGGTGCTTCTCGTCTCTGCAAAGCATGGAGATGTTCCACAGATTGATTGGGTAAAACCTTGATGATGTCATCTCCAGAGTGCAACGCTCAAATCAAGAGGTAGAAAAATGCTTTTTTCCTGAAGGCGTTTTTGTTCAAGACGTTCCAACATGTTTACTATCGTGTCTTCATAGGTGTGCTCACCTGTCGGCCATGAACGCTGCCATGGGGGGGGTCAAATAGTAAAAGTAGACCTAAGAGGCAGAGAAGAATGTTCTTTGTCCCTCGACTTTTGTGCACGATTGGCTCCTAATTACTGCCTGACTGGTTTTATCTTTTGTGTGTTTCAGTCGACGCTGTAATTAGCCGTTAGCATGGCGCTGAATGTTCTGTAATTAGCCGTTAGCATGGTGCTGAATGTTCTGTAATTAGCCGTTAGCATGGCGCTGAATGTTCTGTTGGTTACAACAGGAAACGATGATGAGTATCAAACTGTGACGATGGTGTTCTGTTGGCCAATCGAATGCGTCCACTTGCTTCTTAAGTATTCAGGATGCAGTGATAGGCCGGTGGGTCACGCTGTACAGCCTTGTGTGTTTAAAGTCTACTTCCTGTCCTTCCCTCCCATGTGGCCTCGCTCTCTCCTTTACATCAGACACGTCGAAAAAGCGATGCAGATGTCCATCTGCCCTTCAGGTCCATCAACGCTGAGATGACAACCCTCCCATTTCCAAAGTGAAGCCGTGTTGAAATTTGATGAAACGCACAGAAAGACCACTAAAACCAGGCTGTTAATGAACTCCTTTCTCATCCATTATTCATAGAAAAATATAAGCCAAAGAATGCTCGCTTGTTTGCCACGAGAAAACCTCAGAAAGAGCCGCCCATGATTTCACAAAAATAGTTGGTCAGTGATTTTAGAGATTTGTGAGTGGAGGGGAGATCAGGAGCGACGCCAGAATGAAAACTGGTTTGTGTTCCTGGTGTTGGAGCTGAATTATCAGCAGAAGAACGGAGCAGCTAATGAGTTCACGTCGTGGTTAGCAAACTGTTACTTTGATTAAACCCAATTCATCTGGTTCCATTTAAACTGGCTGAGTTTATTCCCTCCTTCAAGGCCAGAGAAAGTACCCCGACTGGAAAGGGGGGTGGAGGGGGCAACATGGCCAGGGTTGTGTTTGGTTTTGTTTTTTGCAAAAGAAATAACGGGGGGGGTCAATCTATATGAATCCTTCATGCAACTGAGGCAGAGACTGTGTGTATTGTCAGTCGGGTTTCCATGGAAACAGCTGCCGACCAAGGAAATCTTTCCTTCCTCCTTCCCACCACCTTCTCTCCTCCTCCTCTTTCTGTACTGTACCTCATCAAGTTTTCTCCTCTCTCTCTCTCTCTTTCTCTCTCTCTCTCTCTCTGTCTGTCTCTCTCTCTCTCTCTCTCTCTCTCTGCCTCTCTCTCTCTCTCTCTCTCTCTCTCTCTCTCCCTCCCTCCCTCGCTTTCCCTCTCTGACTTGTTCAGACACGGTTTGCAGAGTTTTGGGTGGGGAATATTCAGGTATGCACACACACACACACACACACACAAACACACACATGCACACACACACACACACACACTCTGTCCGAATGCTGCTGGTTGAGCAAACTGGGGAACAATGAGTCTCAAAAAGAGACTTTCGTTCAAGAGGACCTGGAACTTCAACGCTGTGAGTAACTGTGATGTGCTGTGCGAGCTCTTTTGTTCACTCAGCTGTTTTTCTCATTAATCTGCTGCCTGTTGCTCATCTTCCTCGGGTTAAGAACAGCTGTTTAAAAGTGGCAGAGACTTGTGGTTGTTTGTTTTCAAGGCGCTAGAATTGGCAATGACTTGTGTGGAAGTTTTTTAGAAAAGGTTTTTCTTTCTCACCGTGTTGAACAGGGTCCGTCTCAACCAGGACTTTAAGGTGACGTGCCGTAACAAGCCCCGAAGCAGAGAGAAGTCACTTTAAACACATGAGAGGCGTACATGAGCATTAGCGTGTGCGTGGATGCGGTTCTTCGTTAAAGCGCTTTAACACTGATGAGACGGAAGCTCAGATAGTAAATCCTTCTGCTGTGCTCAGCAACGCTCCTTCAGCTAGTGGTTCCTTCAGCAAACCCTAACCCTTTCCCTAATCCTAACCCTAACCCTAGCCCTAACCCTAACCCCTAACTCTAGCCCTAACCCCTAACCCTAATCCTAGTCCTAACTCTAGTCCTAACCCCTAACTCTAACCCCTAACCCTAACCCAAACCGTAACCCTAGTCCTAACTCTAGCCCCTAAACCTAACCCTTTCCCTCGACCTAACCCTAACCCTAACCCTTTCCCAAACTACTAACTCTAGCCCTAACCCTAACCCTAACTCTAATCCCTAACTCTCGCCCTAACCCTTTCCCTAACCCCTAACTCTGGCCCTAGCCCCTAACTCTAGCCCTAACTCCAACCCTAAGCCTAGCCCTAACTCTAACCCTAGTCCTAACCCCAGCCCTAACCCTGGCCGTAGCCAGACTGAATGGCGTTCAGGTCATTCCTCGGGGGGGGGGGGTCATCATTTCAGCCCAATGGCTGGTGATGTGGAAAGAAGTAATAATGTGATGACATCACACATACCTTTGTGTGATGTCATGCTTTGCGTTGTCACATTAGTGAATGAGTGGTAATTATCTGCTGCTTTTAACTGTTTTATATCATTGGAAATTAAATATCTTTGTGTTTTGGACAATTCTGTTTGAAACAGTCAACTAAACCAGGGGTGTCAAAGTCAAATACACGGAGGGCCAAAAAAACAAATTTACTACAAGCCGAGGGCCGGACTGGTTCAATGTTTATTAAAACATATTGAAATGAACATAGCCTACTGAACCAAGAACTGACACAGTGTATATTAATACAATGATTAAATAAATAGAGCAGTATTTTCTTATGGCTCTATCAGTAACTTAAAGGGGAAACATTTTTAACAGGGAAACGGAAAAAAAGTAAATGTCCTTCAAAAACAAAATGTTTCTTAATATCAAGATAAATGCATAAATGAAATTGCATACATTATAAACTGATAATAAATTATTGTACATGCATTGTTGCATGCACAATAATAGTTCTGTTCATACACAATAATAATGCATTATTGTGCAAAAACAAATAAATTATTGTGCAGCTCTATGATCCTACCAATCACTGCTTTCAAATAGTCAAATAAAAAAAAAATCAAATCAGTTGTATCCTTACTCATGGCTCTTATCTGCAATTTTCCCTGAGTACATTCAACTGAAATAAATATAAATAAAATAAAATAAAAGACAAAAATCTATGGCACTCAGACAAAACAAACTTCCTTCAAGGAGACATTGTGTGTTGTAGAAACAAATGTAAAAAATTAACTGAATTTAAAACTGAAAATACGTTCCAGCTCTGTGATGCTCAATGGTCTGAGGCCGAGCCTGATATTTGATGGTGATTCATCTTTCATACAAGTTCATAAATATTCAGGGGTCAGGGTTCATTCAGGGGTCATTCAGGGGTCAGGCTCTGAGCTGAAGAAGTCCTCAGGATGGAGTGAAGGTGCTGATCAGTCAGACGCTCCTGTGTGATGTTTAGTTCAGCTTCACCGGAGAGAACACCTGTTCACACAGGTCTGTGCTACAAACACTGAGAGCGTCCGAGCAGCTTGGTAGCACAGCTGGGGACTTGTGTCGGGAATGAAACGTGCAAACTCAGCAGAAGACACACAGGTTGACCTTTGACCTCTCTGAACATGAACTCTGATCCCCACCTGGCTTGAAACCCCCTGCTCTCGGTGTCCACCTTCTTTTTAACCAGTTTTGAGGAGGGGGATAACTAAACCCGACCTCCGCTCTGACTGCAGATGAACATCCACCCATCCATTGTCATGATCGCTTCATCACGGGAAGCGGAAGCCTGGGAACGGCCAATTAACCTGAAGTTCATGCTTCTGGAGGGGGAGGAAGCCAGAGAACCTGGAGAGAACCCCCCCAGACACGGGGAGAACATGCAAACTCCACACAGAGCGGGACTTGAACCCGGAACCGCCATGCTGTCCGGCGACAGCGCTAACCACTGCACCATGGCGCCACCCTGCTTATAGACATTGAAACCCAAAGCCCGCTTGCTACGCTGCAGTGACTTCTGCTACCATTGCATTGTGGGGAATGTAGTTCTGGTGGGTGCAAAACACCAGCGGGCCGATGTGGCCTGCAGGCCAGTTCTAATAGTAGTTAAAAATCATCCAGCGGGCCATAAATAATTTGCCACCGGCCAGATCTCGCCCGTGGGCCGTGACTTTGACAAGAGTTCCAGTAGTGACTTGTGTCTCATGAATTATGCCAGAGTCTCAGGATCACCATGTCCGTCCAGGTGCCTCAGCTTCCTTTCACGACTCGTGACGCAATAAAAATCAATGTGTCATATTCATTGTTCGACCCGCACCGTATCACGACTGTTAAAACCAGTTAAAGCCCAGGAAACTGACATGAAGTATTATTCACTAGAGTGGCGTTCACTCCTGGAGAGTAAGAGTGAGTCCAGAACTCAGACTGACGTCACGTTGTGTGATTCTGTCTATATGTTGTGTGATTCTGTCTACATGTTGTGTGATTCTGTCTACATGTTGTGTGATTCTGTCTACATGTTGTGTGATTCTGTCTACATGTTGTGTGATTCTGTCTACATGTTGTGTGATTCTGTCTATATGTTGTGTGATTCTGTCTATATGTTGTGTGATTCTGTCTACATGTTGTGTGATTCTGTCTACATGTTGTGTGATTCTGTCTACATGTTGTGTGATTCTGTCTACATGTTGTGTGATTCTGTCTACATGTTGTGTGATTCTGTCTACGTGTTGTGTGATTCTGTCTACGTGTTGTGTGATTCTGTCTACATGTTGTGTGATTCTGTCTACATGTTGTGTGATTCTGTCTACATGTTGTGTGATTCTGTCTACATGTTGTGTGATTCTGTCTACATGTTGTGTGATTCTGTCTACATGTTGTGTGATTCTGTCTACATGTTGTGTGATTCTGTCTACATGTTGTGTGATTCTGTCTACATGTTGTGTGATTCTGTCTACATGTTGTGTGATTCTGTCTACATGTTGTGTGACATCTGTATTGAAGGTTTGAGGTTGAGCTGCTTTTAGACCCAAAAGGGGCCGACAGATGCGGGGTGTCGTCTCGCTGCTGATCCCTCCCCACCCGTGATTAACACCCACCACACAGGGCCTGACTTCTGGTTGCTGACTGTTGGGGGGGCTCAGCTGTGGAGGCGTGAACCTGACTGTTAGTGGTCGACTCCCCATCTGATTGAACTTTAACATGTGGAGCAAAACATCACATCAGCAAAAACCAGAGTGTCGATAGAAGGAGTGATCAGGTTCTAACGATAGAAGGAGTGATCAGGTTCTAACGATAGAAGGAGTGATCAGGTTCTAACAATAGAAGAAGTGATCAGGTTCTAACGATAGAAGGAGTGATCTGGTTCTAACGATAGAAGGAGTGATCTGGTTCTAACAATAGGAGTGATCTGGTTCTAACAATAGAAGGAGTGATCAGGTTCTAACGATAGGAGTGATCTGGTTCTAATGATAGAAGGAGTGATCTGGTTCTAATGATAGAAGGAGTGATCTGGTTCTAACAATAGAAGGAGTGATCTGGTTCTAATGATAGAAGGAGTGATCTGGTTCTAACGATAGAAGGAGTGATCAGGTTCTAACGATAGAAGGAGTGATCTGGTTCTAACGATAGAAGGAGTGATCTGGTTCTAACGATAGAAGGAGTGATCAGGTTCTAACGATAGGAGTGATCTGGTTCTAACAATAGGAGTGATCTGGTTCTAACGATAGAAGGAGTGATCTGGTTCTAACAATAGGAGTGATCAGGTTCTAACAATAGAAGGAGTGATCAGGTTCTAACGATAGAAGGAGTGATCAGGTTCTAACGATAGAAGGAGTGATCAGGTTCTAACGATAGAAGGAGTGATCAGGTTCTAACGATAGAAGGAGTGATCAGGTTCTAACAATAGAAGAAGTGATCAGGTTCTAACGATAGAAGGAGTGATCTGGTTCTAACGATAGAAGGAGTGATGTGGTTCTAACAATAGGAGTGATCTGGTTCTAACAATAGGAATGATCTGGTTCTAACGATAGAAGGAGTGATCAGGTTCTGACGATAGAAGGAGTGATCAGGTTCTAACGATAGAAGGAGTGATCAGGTTCTAACGATAGAAGGAGTGATCAGGTTCTAACAATAGGAGTGATCTGGTTCTAACGATAGAAGGAGTGATCTGGTTCTAACAATAGGAGAGATCAGGTTGTAACGATAGAAGGAGTGATCTGGTTCTAACAATAGGAGTGATCAGGTTCTAACGATAGGAGTGATCAGGTTCTAACGATAGAAGGAGTGATCAGGTTCTAACGATAGAAGGAGTGATCTGGTTCTAATAATAGGAGTGACCTGGTTCTAACGATAGAAGGAGTGATCAGGTTCTAACGATAGGAGTGATCTGGTTCTAACGATAGGAGTGATCTGGTTCTAACGATAGAAGGAGTGATCTGGTTCTAACAATAGGAGTGATCAGGTTCTAACGATAGAAGGAGTGATCAGGTTCTAACGATAGAAGGAGTGATCAGGTTCTAACGATAGAAGGAGTGATCAGGTTCTAACAATAGAAGGAGTGATCAGGTTCTAACAATAGGAGGAGTGATGTGGTTCTAACAATAGGAGTGATCAGGTTCTAACGATAGAAGGAGTGATGTGGTTCTAACAATAGGAGTGATCCGGTTCTAACAATAGGAATGATCTGGTTCTAACGATAGAAGGAGTGATCTGGTTCTAACGATAGAAGGAGTGATCAGGTTCTAACGATAGAAGGAGTGATCAGGTTCTAACGATAGAAGGAGTGATCTGGTTCTAACGATAGAAGGAGTGATCAGGTTCTAACAATAGGAGTGATCTGGTTCTAACAATAGAAGGAGTGATCAGGTTCTAACGATAGGAGTGATCTGGTTCTAATGATAGAAGGAGTGATCTGGTTCTAATGATAGAAGGAGTGATCTGGTTCTAACAATAGGAGTGATCAGGTTCTAACGATAGAAGGAGTGATCAGGTTCTAACAATAGAAGGAGTGATCAGGTTCTAACGATAGAAGGAGTGATCTGATTCTAACGATAGAAGGAGTGATCAGGTTCTAACAATAGAAGGAGTTATCAGGTTCTAACGATAGAAGGAGTGATCTGGTTCTAACGATAGAAGGAGTGATCTGGTTCTAACGATAGGAGTGATCTGGTTCTAACGATAGAAGGAGTGATCTGGTTCTAACAATAGGAGTGATCAGGTTCTAACAAAAGGAGTGATCAGGTTCTGACGATAGAAGGAGTGATCAGGTTCTAACGATAGAAGGAGTGATCTGGTTCTAACGATAGAAGGAGTGATCTGGTTCTAACAATAGGAGTGATCAGGTTCTAACAAAAGGAGTGATCAGGTTCTGACAATAGAAGGAGTGATCAGGTTCTAACGATAGAAGGAGTGATCTGGTTCTAACGATAGAAGGAGTGATCTGGTTCTAACAATAGAGGGAGTGATCTGGTTCTAACGATAAGAGCGATCTATTTCTTGGTGTGTCTGGGTCCATTGACTGAGGTGAAAGCAATTCATCGAATAGGATCTCACGGTTGATTCAAACCTGGACAGGAAGCAGAACTCGTCCTGACTGGACTCTTTCAGAACTCGGAGCTCATCTCTTGTGTTTGTGTCATTATTCTTTGATATTGCTGCTCTCCAAATCAGAAACTGTGTGTTCTGTTCTCACAACCCTGGCAAGAAGAGGCTCGATTGGATGTATTGTCAGCCTTGAATATTCACAGCTCAAAAATCACTCTTCTGGAAATAGTCTCCTTTTTTCAGATGAATCCTCCAACGCAGCGTTTTTCATGTTCTTGGACCTGGAGGTGTTCCTCTCATCTCCTCCCCTGCGTTTAAGTCTATATTTGAGATGACGGCTTTAAAATCTCCTCCTGAGCGGAAGAAAGGCAGGATTCACATCAGCTCCACTGTGTTTTCATTAGCGTTAGCGTTAGCATTAGCGTTAGCATTGTTGGATATGCCTCTAGAAGTGGAACAACTCACAGGGAGTCATTCAGTGCTGCTGAGTCAAACTAATGATGTGGAGGTCCATCCTCTTTAGCACCTGAAACAGAAGCAGTCGGGGGGGGGTCCCGGTGTGAAGGTTTGAACAGCTGGGGGTGGCAGGGACTCGGGGGTCCACCACCAACAGATTAATGGCCTTCTGTGAGGACTCTGGATCCTGCCCCCCCCCCAGCTGGACACACACACCTCACCGGTGGGGGGGGAGCCCTGTCCTGTGTCAGTGTTCCTGCAGGAGATCACGAGTTCAGCCCCCCACTTAAGTCTGTCTCTGTTCTCTTACAGTCTGCTGCTTCCTCAGATGGTGGTGAGTACCAGCCAATCAATCAATCAATCAATCAATCAATCAATCAATCAATCCAACAATTACTTCTCTGCTGGGATGAGTCTCCATGGCAACCCGCTGACCTTTGCTCCCCACCTGTAGAATCCAGTGGCGTCCAGCTGCAGGGCTGCTGCAGTCAGAGCAGCCTGAACAGCAATGGCAGCCTCCCAGGAGCCAGGGGCCACCGGGGGCCCCAGGAGCAGCGGGTGGCCAGCTGGGCCGCCTGCTTCGAGCGGCTCCTCCAGGATCCGGTGGGGGTACGCTACTTCTCGGTGAGACCCCAGAGGTTTTGTTTGGACCTGGACCGGTTCCTCCACCGGCCATCACCCCCCAGAGCACCGTTCCGCCCACATTGCTCCGCCCACACCAACACCATCCTGCTGACATCACACCAATAAGTTACTTCCCGTCTACCCAGAAGCCCCGGGGTTGGACTCAGAGAAACTTCCTGTTTGTCTCCACAGGAGTTCCTCAAGAAGGAGTTCAGTGAGGAGAACATCTTGTTCTGGCAGGCCTGTGAGAACTTCAGCCTCGTCCCTGCTAACGATAAGAAGCAGGTGGGCAGTGGGGGCATCTCCTGTGATGCCTGAGGGAATAATTACCCCAGAGGGTAATTAATTACCCAGAGGGTAGAATCACACAGCAGGGATTCAGCCGCTGCCAGTTGTTCTTCTATAAGGGTTGGTTTGATTCGCACCTCCAGCTGTCCCAGAGAGCCGGGGAGATCTACAGCAGCTTCCTGTCCAGTAAGGCCACCATGCCGGTGAACATCGACAGCCAGGCCCAGCTGGCTGACGACGTCCTGACCTCGCCCCGCCCTGACATGTTCAAGACGCAGCAGCTGCAGGTACGTGAAGGGCGCTCCCGCTGGTCAGTTTAGGTACTGCAGGTACCGAGAACACAGCCGGGTGGAACGCCCCCGCTGGTCGGTTTAGGTACTGCAGGTATCTGACAGGTTTAATTTTTGTAGTGCTCTGTCTAAAACGCCTCACTATAGTGTCTTCGTGTGTCTACTTCTGATTGGATGATGCCAGTACTGTTGACGAGGTCCCACCCATTTGCTCCATATTCCATTTTTCTGCCAAGCAGGACTTTCTTTTGGCTCATATTTCATTTGATCGTGTAAAAAGACACATGGATGCACGACTCCGATGCCCCACGGAAATGTGGCGACACGGATGCTGAACATGTCTGTGGCCTGTAGGTGGCGCTAACAGTTTAGGTTTGACACTGTCACACATTCTGCTTAAAACGCGTCATTTCAACAGCGAGCATGGAGATGTATTTTGAGACGCTGATAATATCTGGGGCTTCTATGTGTGTGTGGGGGGTGGGGGTGGGGGGCTTTCAGTGACTTTCAGCATATTGAGTTTTTTTTAGCATCCATCTGGGTTTGTTTATAAGAGGCTCTGAGCCTTTACCACAGAGATAAGCACACACTGACACACACCCACAGAGCAGCGACGCACACTGTACACACACACTGCACACACACTGTACACACACACACTGCACACACACGTACTGTACACACACATACTGTACACACACACACTGCGCACACACACGCACACACACACACTGCACACACTGCACACACACACACACACGCACTACACACACACTGCACACACACGCACTACACACACACACTTCACACACTACACACACACACACTGCACACACACACCAGCATTGACATGCAGGCAGAGATCTGCACATGGTACAATGTCAACTGTTAAGACATGTGTCATAACAGAGGCTGGAGCTAGATGCTAACACGCTAACACCATTGCATGTCTCATAACAGAGGCTGGAGCTAGATGCTAACACGCTGACGCCATTGCTAGTTTATTTGCTGACGCGCTCCTCATCCTCGCCCACAGATCTTCAACCTGATGAAGTTCGACAGCTACTCTCGGTTCCTCAAGTCGTCCCTCTACCAGGAGTGCATGCGGGCCGAGGTGGACGGCCGACCTCTGCCGGATCCATACCAGATCCCTTGCAGCCCCGCCCCCTCCAAACACAGCGCCAGTTCCGACCGCTCCACGCTCTCCACTCCAAAAAAGGTGCCGCCGCTGCTTTCTGCCCCCGGGGCTTTTAATGGAAGTACACTGTGGTGGGTAACATCGATATCTCTGTTCTTCATCCAGCAGGAGGCCAGGAAGCAGAGATCAGGGAGGTCGCTGAACGATGAGGGCAGAGACGAGAGCGCCGACAAGAAGAGAGGCATCTTCTTCTCATGGTCCCGGAACAGGAGCTTCGGAAAGGGTCCAAAGAAGAAAGACATCGGAGACGTCAACCTGGGTGAGAAAGAAAGTGTTTCTGAGTGGAAGAGCCCACCTGGTATAGGGTTTACCCACCAGTAGGGTTTACCCACTAGGATTTACCCACCAGGAGGTGAAGAAGCGTGTACAAGCAGGATGGAACGGGTGGAGAAAAGTGTCAGGTGTGATGTGTGATAGAAGAGTTTCAGCTAAAATGAAAGGAAAGGTGTACAAAACTGTGGTGAGACCAGCGATGTTGTTTGGTCTAGAGACAGTGTCACTGAGGAAAAGACAGGAGACAGAGCTGGAGGTAGCAGAGATGAAGATGCTGAGGTTCTCTCTGGGAGTGACCAGGAAGGATAGGATCAGGAATGAGTACATCAGAGAGACAGCACATGTTAGAGGTTTTGGAGATAAAGTCAGAGAGGCCAGACTGAGATGGTTTGGACATGTCCAGAGGAGAGATAGTGAATATATTGGTAGAAGGATGCTGAGTTTTGAACTGCCAGGCAGGAGGCCTAGAGGAAGACCAAAGAGGAGGTTTATGGATGTAGTGAAAGAGGACATGAAGGTAGTTGGTGTGAGAGAAGAGGATGCAGAAGACAGGGTTAGATGGAGGACACTGATTCGCTGTGGAGACCCCTGAAGGGAAAAGCCCAAAGGAGAAGAAGAAGAAGAAGAAGAAGACCAGGAGGGTTTACCCACCAGGAGGGTTTACCCACTAGGATTTACCCACCAGGACGGTTTACCCACTAGGATTTACCCACCAGGAGGGTTTACCCACTAGGATTCAAGGCTCTGACTGGTCCCAGGACTAGAGCCCAGTCTGAACTAGTCCTGAACTAGAGCCCAGTCTGAACTAGTCCTACACTAGTCCTGAACTAGTCCTACAGCTAGTCCTGAACTAGAGCCCAGTCTGAACTAGTCCTACACTAGTTCTAGAACTAGTCCTGAACTATAGCCCAGTCTGAACTAGTCCTGAACTAGAGCCCAGTCTGAACTAGTCCTGAACTAGAGCTCAATCTGAACTAGTCCTACACAAGTCCTAGAACTAGTCCTGAACTAGAGCCCATTCTGAACTAGTCCTGAACTAGAGCCCAGTCTGAACTAGTCCTGAACTAGTCTAGAACTAGTCCTGAACTAGAGCCCAGTCTGAATTAGTCCTACACTAGTCCTGAACTAGTCCTAAAGCTAGTCCTGAACTAGAGCCCAGTCTGAATTTGTCCTGCACTAGTCTTGAACTAGTCCTAGAACTAGTCCTGAACTAGAGCGCAGCCTGAACTAGTCTATTTACAGGTGGCAGATATCAGGTGTGATGTCGTCTCTTTTCCGAGGCTGTGATTGGCTATCATTTGTTTGAAGTTTTTTATAAATAACATTAGAATTCCTGATCTTTTTGTTGGTAATTATTTTTATCTGTTATCTTATAATAATAATAATAATAATGATAATAATAATAATCATAATCATAATAATAATATCTTATTATTGTTGTTGTTATTATTATTAATATTTAAGTATTATTGTTATTATCATTATTATTATATTATATATGTAATAAGATATATATAATAATAATAAGGGCCTGTCCACACATATATATATGCATGATTTTCAATTAACTAGACTGTGCCACTAATTTCCCTGCGGGGATCAGAACCAGTATACAAAATTTTAAAAAATAATAATAATTCTCTTTATCTGTATTATCTGTTATCTTATTATTATAATTATCTTCATCTGTTATCTTATTATTATAATTATCTTATTGGGTGGTGTTTGCTGATGTCGCAGAGTACTGGGGCAGTAACGGCCGGAGGGAGTCCCAGGGCTCTTTGTCGTCCGGTACCAGTCTGGAGATGCCCACTTCCTGCTCTGCTGGCAAGATGGAGGTAAGATTCCTCTGGATGGATCACCATGGCAACAAAGTCCAGTGTGTTTTTTCCTTTTGACTTGTCGGCCCACTCAGTTTGTTTTTAGACGCAGCCACGGTTACGGCTGAAGCTCTGCAGACTTAATCATCTGTCCTTCCTGTCCTCCTCATCCTCCTGCAGTCTGACAATCGCCACTCGGTGGGGGGGTGGGAGCGCTCCCCAAGGCAGTGCAGCGTGATGCATCCGGACGGGTCCTGCTCTTCCATCACGCTCCGGCCCGGCGCCTCCATCAGGGACGTCCTCCAGGGTCTCTGTCAGGACATCAACGTGAACATCGCCGCCGTGGACCTCTTCCTGGTGGGGGGAGAGAAGGTGAGGGGGACCATCAGATTTGATGCTAAGCTCAGCCAAAGGAGGACCCTCCTGATCTCCTGTTGTCCCCCCCACAGCCGCTGGTCCTGGACCAGGACTGCCTGACCCTCAGCTCGCGGGACCTGAGGCTGGAGAAGCGAACGCTCTTCAGGTCGGCGCCGCCTCACGTTGATCTGCTTGTGTCCTCCCCGTGTCACACTCACTGGTGCTCTGCCCCCCCAGGCTGGACCTGGTGCCCATCAACCGCTCCGTGGGGCTGAAGGCCAAACCCACCAAACCCGTCACCGAGGTCCTGCGGCCCGTGGTAGCCAAGTACGGCCTCCACCTCAGCGAGCTGGTGGCCAAAGTCGTAAGTGTCCCCTGGTGGCCCCCTTCATGCCCCCCCACCACAGGGTGGGGCAAGTCGGGGGGGCACCTCATCCTTTTCCATCTCTGCATAGTGGTTTTTCTTCTGACTCAGCCCCCCCCCCAAGCCCCTGCCAGCTTATTCGTTTGGGTGCTGTGGGTTTCCAAGCATTGTAAATGTGTGATCCAGTGCCCCCCCAGCGATACTGATCACCCATGTGTCCCTGCAGAGTGGAGAGGCGGAGCCTCTGGACCTGGGGGCCCCCATCTCCAGCCTGGATGGCCTGCGGGTTGTGCTGGAGCGGGCGGAGCCGGCCTCCACTAAAGGTGACGCCGACACGTCGGATAAAACCCAGTGTTGCTATGGTAACGCCACACTAACAACGTCTAACTGTTTCACCGAACAGACAGGTCCAAGTCTACCTCCCTGAAGGGACCCCCCCCAACCCGGAGTCTCTCTGCCACGGTGGGTACAGCCGGCGCCTCGCGCCGCCGCGTCGCTTTCTTTCCACGCTGCTTCTGCTGGTTTCCCAGCAGCCCTTGGGTCTGACCTAACGCCGCCTGGTGCTGACTCTCCTCACGCTTCTCCCTGCTGTCAGCTAGCGTCACTAGCACTGATGCTAGCATCGCTAGCACTGATGCTAACATCGCTAGCACTGATGCTAACAAGTAGCAGTCGACCCCAGCAGACGGACCGGGTCGTGGCAATGTGGACGCTGCTCAGCAGGGGGCGCTGGCAGCTCCTCCTGACCTCCAGCATGTGACCCCCCCACCATCCCTCCATCTCCTAACAGAGTGCATTGTGGTTGTTGCGTCTGCAGGGAGATGAGAGGGCGGCGCCAAAGGCCTCGGTGAGAGCGGGCGGAGCCGACGCGGCGCTGAAGGGGGAAATGAGAAAACAGAAACAGATTAATGTAGACGAGGCTGAAGGTAAACGTCTCCTCTGTTCTGGGGGGTCTCCTGGCTTTGCTTGGCCTCAAGACTAACGGCTCTTTTGACAGCTGTAGGGGGCGCTCTGCTGCATGGTGACCCCACTAACCCCCTTTCTCCGGGGGGGGCCGACCTAAACCTAAACTCTGGTCCGATCTGTCTGGCAGAATTCTTCGAGCTCCTGAGTCGAGCCCAGAGCGCCCGGGCGGACGACCAGCGCGGACTCCTGAGCAAGGAGGACCTGGTGCTTCCTGACTTCCTGCGGCTGACCCCGCCCAGCCTGGCCAGCTCCACCCCCGCCTCGCTGAAGCAGCCCCGGGAGAACGGCATCCCCTCACGGGGGGCCCTCACCGCCCGCTCAGAGAGCCTGGACTCATCCCTTAGCACCAGCGCCAACGGACCCCCGGGGGCCCGGCGGTGCCTGATGCCCCCCCCTCGCCACCCCACGTTCGGCACCCATCTGTCCCCCATCCCCCGGCCCCCAGACCCCCGGCCGAGCCTCCGCACCGTGGAGGAGGACGGCCCCACCGACTTGACCCTGATGGCAGAAGGCGACATCAACAGTCCCAACAGCACCCTGCTGCCCCCATCGCCGTCCTCCCAGCCCTCCGGGGGGGGCAGCCTGCCCGAGGTGAACTTCACGCCGCCGACGCCCTGCTGCCAGTCTCAGGACGCTGGCAGGGAGGGAGGGGCCAGTCCAGGTACTTGTACAGGGTGACGACACCAGTGTGTCCCACGTGCATGCGTGTGCTCTCACCACCTCCACCACACACCCAGTGATGCACTTTAACCACAAGGTGGCGCCAGCGCTCAGGTTCCACTCACAGGAACTGATTGGTCCTATTAAAGCTGTCAAAGCCTGTCCCTATAGATGTCACGTGTTTCTGGGTGTGGCCTCCTGGAACGTTTGTTCCAGACAGTTATTCAGTTTGGTTTGTTCTTTACTCAGAGCGACGGCAGTGAGTCAGAGTTACTGTCAGAGTTACACTGAGCCCGAGTTACACTGAGCCCGAGTTACAGTGAGTCAGAGTTACAGTGAGTCAGATTTAAAGTAAGTCAGAGTTACAGTGAGTCAGAGTTACAGTGAGTCAGAGTTACAGTGAGTCAGAGTTACAGTGAGTCAGAGTTACAGTGAGTCAGATTTAAAGTAAGTCAGAGTTACAGTGAGTCAGAGTTACAGTGAGTCAGATCGATTGTTACGATCAAACGCTGATCGATCGATACGATCAAACGCTGATCGATCGTTAGGATCAAACGCTGATCGATCGTTAGGATCAAACGCTGATCGATCGTTAGGATCAAACGCTGATCGATCGTTAGGATCAAACGCTGATCGATCGTTAGGATCAAACGCTGATCGATCGTTAGGATCAAACGCTGATCGATCGTTAGGATCAAACGCTGATCGATCGTTAGGATCAAACGCTGATCGATCGTTAGGATCAAACGCTGATCGATCGTTAGGATCAAACACTGCCTTGCTCTCAGCACCTTCAGAGCAGTTACTCGAAATCAAGAAGCTTCCTGTTTTCTCACTGGCTTCACTGAAACATGAAACTTTTCCAGCTCTTGCAACACTGAGGTGAGAGGAATTAGTCTGGGGGGGGTCGTCGGCGCGTGACGTTGTTGGATTGTCTGTCGTTTCTTCATGTCAGTCGTCCGCTCCCTGCAGATCTGTTGTAGATCAATAAAGTGATTGTTTACTGTGATTGAGTCGATCTAATAAATGTTAGTGTTGGAAATCAATCGTTTGTCTCTTTATGTCTGAGCTGAATGTCCCCCCCACCCCCATTCCATCTCCCCCCACCGCCTCTGCATGCTTCCTTCCATCCTTCCTTGCACTGGTCTGAAGGCTTCCTCCTCTCCTGTTCTTCTCCTCTTCCTCCTCTCCTGTTCTTCCTCTCCTCTTCCTCCTCTCCTCTTTCTCCCCTCTTCTTCCTCTACTCTTCCTCCTCTCCTCTTCCTCCTCCTTTTCTTCTCCTCTTCCTCCTCTCCTCTTCCTCCTCTCCTGTTCTTCCTCTCCTCTTCCTCGTCTCCTCTTGCTCCTCTCCTCTTCCTCCTCTCCTCTTCTTCCTCTACTCTTCCTCCTCTCCTCTTTCTCCTCTCTTCTTCCTCTACTCTTGCTCCTCTCCTCTTCCTCCTCTCCTCTTCTTCCTCTACTCTTCCTCCTCTCCTCTTTCTCCTCTCTTCTTCCTCTACTCTTGCTCCTCTCCTCTTCCTCCTCTCCTCTTCTTCCTCTACTCTTCCTCCTCTCCTCTTCCTCCTCTCCTGTTCTTCCTCTCCTCTTCCTCCTCTCCTCTTTCTCCCCTCTTCTTCCTCTACTCTTCCTCCTCTCCTCTTCCTCCTCCTTTTCTTCTCCTCTTCCTCCTCTCCTCTTCCTCCTCTCCTTTTCTTCCTCTCCTCTTCCTCCTCCCCTCTTCCTCCTCTCCTCTTCCTCCTCTCCTCTTCTTCCTCTACTCTTCCTCCTCTCCTCTTCCTCCTCTCCTCTTCTTCCTCTACCTCTTCCTCCTCTCCTCTTCCTCCTCTCCTCTTCCTCCTCTCCTCTTCCTCCTCCCCTGTTCTTCCTCTACTCTTCCTCCTCTCCTCTTCTTCCTCTCCTGTTCTTCCTCTACTCTTCCTCCTCTCCTCTTCCTCCTCTCCTCTTCCTCCTCTAATCTCTCGCTCTCCTGGCTTTTTGCCCCCTTCTGGTTTCTCCATGTCGCTGCAGCCCATTTGGTTTCCAGCGAGGTGTTTGGTGCCGTCTTGTTTGAGGTTGTCTTGGTTTGTTTCTGGATGGGGGGGTCACTCTGTTGTGTGTGGTGACGTGTGCCTCCTGCTAACCAGCGTTTCTGTGCTGGGGGGGGGTGATCTTAGATGATTCAGGCTGGTTCTCCTCTGGTTGCTATGTGTATCTGGCTGACTCCTCCCACCACTGGGCGCCATGGTAACCTTATCCACCAGGTGACTGAGCTACAGATAGGAACTGTCAGCCCCTCTCCTCCAACGGGCACACAGCTTCTGCCTCCTGAGCAGGTGGACCATCTTCTCCAGTCTAGAGGCTTCATGAAACCCACTGAAGTTCTGCTTCAGCAGGAGTTTCCTGTTTCACTGACAAACCCCCCACAGGCTTGTGTATTACTGTTAAACAGATGCCCCCTGCTGCTCCAAAGGAAGTGATAAGTGTTATCGTGGGGGGAGCAACATGATTGACATTAAACTTACAAGATGCATCACTCCCACAGATAATAAACTACTGTGTGAACAGAGATTCTCCAAATTCCACTAGGTGTTAATCAGGTATTCTATCAGGTGATCAATAAGGTGTTTAAGGCATTTCTCCTTCCCTGGAATCTAACGACACCATGGAGCGTGAGCATCTCAATAAATAGTTCAGTCACTAAATCTCTGCTCATCAATACGTATCAGGTGAAACGAGCCCCTAAAAGCTGGAAGAATGGTTTCATAGGAATAACAACCACTAGGGGGCGACATGACACAATGCAACTCCATTCATGTGATGGGTTTCAACTGGATGCCTGTGGGGGCATTTTAGTTTATGTGATAAAGGAAGTTGTGTCGGGAGTCCGTAGAAGAGGGGTGGGTTTTCTGGATGAGTTAGGGTTAGGTCAGGGTTAAGTTTTAAGTTAGGGTTAGGTTAGGGTTAGGTTTTGAGTTTGGGGTTAGGTCAGAGTTAAGTTTTGAGTTAGGGTTAGGTTAGGGTTAGGTTTTGAGTTTTGGATGAGTTGGGTTTTCAGTCTTAGGAGAGGTCGGGTCATCGTCACGGAGATGATAGAAAGGCTCTTGGCAGTGGATGAGACGTCTACCTGACAGGAAGGAGCTCTAATGACCGGCCTCCACCTGAGGGACCACCTGGCCCCGTTGGCCTTCAGACCAGCCTCTCTGTCCTCCTGGTGTGGATGTCAGCGCTGACCTCAGGCCAGCCTGACCCCCCCCATCTGGCAGCCAGAGGGGCGTTCGCTTCACATTCTGGCCGTCGCCTCAGTGAGAACCTGAGCCGCTGCTGGTCTGTCCGTCTGCTGGTCTGTCCGTCTGCTGGTCTGTCCATCCGCTGATCTGTCTGTCTGTCTGCTGGTTTGTCTGTCTGCTGGTCGGTCCGTCCGCTGGTCTGTCTGTCTGTCTGCTGGTTTGTCTGTCTGCTGGTTTGTCTGTCTGCTGGTCTGTCTGTCTGCTGGTCTGTCCGTCCGCTGGTCTGTCTGTCCATCCGCTGGTCTGTCTGTCTGTCTGCTGGTTTGTCTGTCTGTCTGCTGGTTTGTCTGTCTGCTGGTCTGTCCGTCCGCTGGTCTGTCTGTCTGTCTGCTGGTTTGTCTGTCTGTCTGCTGGTCTGTCTGTCTGCTGGTCTGTCTGTCTGTCTGCTGGTTTGTCTGTCTGCTGGTCGGTCCGTCCGCTGGTCTGTCTGTCTGTCTGCTGGTTTGTCTGTCTGCTGGTTTGTCTGTCTGCTGGTCGGTCCGTCCGCTGGTCTGTCTGTCTGTCTGCTGGTTTGTCTGTCTGTCTGCTGGTTTGTCTGTCTGCTGGTCGGTCCGTCCGCTGGTCTGTCTGTCTGTCTGCTGGTTTGTCTGTCTGCTGGTCTGTCTGTCTGTCTGCTGGTTTGTCTGTCTGTCTGCTGGTTTGTCTGTCTGCTGGTCGGTCCGTCCGCTGGTCTGTCTGTCTGTCTGCTGGTTTGTCTGTCTGCTGGTCGGTCCGTCCGCTGGTCTGTCTGTCTGTCTGCTGGTTTGTCTGTCTGTCTGCTGGTTTGTCTGTCTGCTGGTCTGTCCGTCTGCTGGTTTGTCTGTCCGTCCGCTGGTCTGTCTGTCTGTCTGCTGGTCTGTCTGTCTGTCTGCTGGTCTGTCTGTCCGTCTGCTGGTCTGCCTGTCTGCTGGTCGGTCTGTCCGTCCGCTGGTCGGTCTGTCTGTCTGCTAGTCTGTCTGTCTGCTGGTCTGTCCGTCCGCTGGTCTGTTTGTCTGTCTGCTGGTCTGTCTGTCCGTCTGCTGGTCTGTCTGTCTGTCTGCTGGTTTGTCTGTCTGCTGGTCTGTCCGTCTGGGGGTCTGTCTGTCCGTCCGCTGGTCTGTCTGTCTGTCTGCTGGTTTGTCTGTCTGCTGGTCTGTCCGTCTGGGGGTCTGTCTGTCTGTCTGCTGGTTTGTCTGTCTGTCTGCTGGTCTGTCTGTCTGCTGGTCTGTCTGTCCGCTGGTCTGTCTGTCTGTCTGCTGGTCTGTCCGTCCGCTGGTCTGTCTGTCTGTCTGCTGGTCTTGGTTAGACATGGAGATTCCTGTCTAACCTCGTCTGTCAGCCTGTCCATCACCATAGCGAACAAGAAGGGGCTCAGAGCTGATCCCTGATGCAGTCCCACCTCCACCTTGAACTCCTCTGTCACACCTACAGCACACCTCACCACTGTCTTACAGTCCTCATACATGTCCTGCACCGCTCTAACATACTTCTCTGCCACTCCAGACTTCCTCATACAATACCACAGTTCCTCTCTGGGCACCCTGTCATAAGCTTTCTCCAGATCTACAAAAACACAATGCAGCTCCGTCTGGCCTTCTCTGTACTTCTCTATCAACATCCTCAAAGCAAATACTGCATCTGTAGTACTTTTTTTTGGCATGAAACCATACTGCTGCTCACAAATGCTCACTTCTGCCCTTAGTCTAGCTTCCACTACTCTTTCCCATAACTTCATTGTATGGCTCATCAGCTTTATTCCTCTGTAGTTGCCGCAACTCTGCACATCTCCCTTGTTCTTAAAAATGGGCACCAGCACACTTCTCCTCCACTCCTCAGGCATCTTCTCACTATCTAAGATCCTGTTGAACAACCCAGTCAGAAACTCTACTGCCACCTCACCTAGACACTTCCAAACCTCTACAGGTATATCATCAGGACCGACTGCCTTTCCACTCTTCATCCTCTTCAGTGCTCTCCTCACTTCATCCTGGCTAATCTTTGCTACATCCTGGTCCACAACAGTCACCTCTTCTAGTCTTTGTTCTCTCTCATTTTCCACGTTCATCAACTCTTCAAAGTACTCTTTCCATCTTCCCATCACACTACTGGCACCTGTCAATAGACTTCCATCCCTATCCTTAATCACCCTAACCTGCTGCACGTCCTTCCCATTTCTGTCTCTCTGTCTTGCCAGCCTGTATAGATCAGTCTCTCCCTCCTTACTGTCCAACCGAGCATACAAGTCATCATAAGCTTCTTGTTTGGCCTTTGCTACCTCTACCTTCACCTTACGCTGTATCTCCCTGTACTCCTGTCTACTCTCCTCAGTCCTCTCAGTGTCCCACTTCTTCTTAGCTAACCTCTTTCTTTGGATACGCTCCTGTACCTCCTCATTCCACCACCAAGTCTCCTTATCTACTTTCCTTCCAGATGACACACCAAATACTCTCCTACCTGTCTCCCTGATCACATTAGCTGTAGTTGTCCAGTCATCTGGAAGCACCTCCTGACCACCCAGAGCCTGTCTTAACTCCTTCCTAAAGGTCATGCAATACCCTTCCTTTTTTAGCCTACACTATTTTGTCCTCTGCTCTGCCTTTGCCCTCTTCATCTTCCTCACCACCAGAGTCATCCTACACACCACCATCCTATGCTGTTTGGCTACACTCTCGCCTACCACTACTTTGCAGTCACTGATCTCCTTCAGGTTACATCGTCTACACAAGATGTAGTCTACCTGTGTGCTCCTACCACCACTCTTATAGGTCACCCTATGTTCCTGCCTCTTCTGGAAGAAAGTAATAACTACAGCCATTTCCATCCTTTTTGCAAAGTCAACTACCATCTGTCCTTCTGCGTTCCTCTCCTGGATACCAAACCTGCCCATCACTTCCTCATCACCTCTGTTACCTGCACCAACATGTCCATTGAAGTCTGCACCAATGACAACTCTCTCACTTCTAGGTATGCTCTGCGTCACTTCATCAAAGTCCAACCAGAATTTCTCCTTCTCCTCCAGCTCACATCCTACCTGTGGGGCATACCCACTAACAACATTGAACATCACACCTTCTATTTCTAGCTTCAGACTCATCACTCCATCCGACACTCTTTTTACCTCCAGGACATTCCTAACAAACTCCTCCTTCAAGATAACTCCTACTCCATTTCTCTTCCTATCTACACCATGATAGAACAACTTGAACCCTGCTCCTAAACTTCTAGCCTTGCTACCTTTCCACCTGGTCTCCTGGACACACAGTATGTCTACCTTCCTCCTCTGCATCATGTCAACCAACTCTCTACCTTTTCCTGTCATAGTTCCAACATTCAACGTCCCTACTCTTAGTCCTATACTCTTGGCGCTCCTCTTCTCTTTCTTCGTGCGAACGCACTTTCCTCCTCTCCTTCTTCGACCAACAGTAATCCAATTTCCACCGGCGCCCTGTAGGTCAACAGCGCCGATGGCGGTCGTTGTTAACCCGGGCCTCGACCGATCCGGTATGGAAGTCATATGTTTGATTCGCATCTTTGATTTGGCAAAAGTTTTACGCCGGATGCCCTTCCTGACGCAACCCTCTGTATTTATCCGGGCTTGGGACCGGCACAATAAGACACTGGCTTGTGCCCTCTTGCAGCTACATTGAGTCCTTTTCATCAATAGCAAGCTGAATACAGGTGTGAGAAACGTTCACGGGTGAATGAAGGTGTAGGTGTTACCACTGTTCTGCTTTCTCCTTCCTCCAAAGAAACCAGGGCAAGAAAGTTCAGACATACTGTATTTCGTGTTCATCTGAAGATACTGTCAGGTGTGTGTTCAAAGAAATCCTGAATGCCTCGTTCAAACATTCTGTGTTGTCAGGAACCCACAGAATGATGTTGACATCACTCACTATCACTCACCAGTGATGTCACCATCATTCTGTGTCGTCAGAGACCCACAGAATGATGGTGACATCACTCACTATCACTCACCAGTGATGTCACCATCATTCTGTGTCGTCAGAGACCCACAGAATGATGGTGACATCACTCACCAGTGATAGTCGGTCTACATCCTGTTCAAACTGATGTCAAATTGAGACTAATTCCTGCTTCTCAAAATCTTAACATTTGAAGTCTGATGTAGTTTTGTGTTGGGGTGGGGTGGGGGGGGTGAGCTGTTGCAGCTCTCAGGCTGTGTTTACATGTGAACATGGAGTGGAGGTGGTCCGTGTTGCGTTTGAGTCACTCTGGTGTTTAGAGTCTCTGGGGCCATGGGGTTCACAGCGGATGTGGCGTTTAAGTGCCATCATAACGACCCCGAGCCACCTGGAAGCCCCCCCGGGTTCACCTCAGGTCATTTATCTACGAGGACGCCTTTGATGAGTCGGGATCCAGATTACACAGCAGTCCAACGTGAAGCCGACGGGTTCCCTAAGGAATTAGAATTAAATTCACGAGTGACATCAGTGTGTGTCGCGGCCCCCCAGCCTCGTTCACAGCAACCCTCGTGAAGGTCCAAACAGACATCTGGACCTTCCCTAAAGCTCCTCTGAAATCTTCTCTTTTCCCTCATTCACAGAGCGAGAAACGGACCCGAACACCAACTCCGCCTCCGACGGCGCCGACAGCGTGCCGACGGTCCAGGAGGCGATGAACGTGGAGGAGGTGCACCTGGAGGAGGTGCCACAGGAGGCGTCCCGGGGCGAGGACTCGGAGCTCAGCCTGAGCTTCCAGGGCTACGTGGCCGAGCTGAGGCAGTGCCAGAGCAAGATGAGAAACGCCCAGATGCCCCACGGCGGCCGCAACCCCCCCGAGGGCACGGACTGCACCACGGACATTTACAAGGCCACAGTCGTGTGAGGCGTGACCCCCCCACTGCTGCACTTTGAAAGCCCGAGGCGCTGCCTTGGCAAAGAGAACCAATGGAGACGATGGGCTGCATGTTGGACTCCAGGCTTCGATATCGTTCATCCGTCATCAAATCTCTCGTCGACTTTTGGTTCTGGTTGTAACTTTGGGACTGTGATGTTTTGTAATGGTTTAGTTCGATAATGAATTCTGTCATGAGTCACGTTAGATTGAAGACAACCACCAACAACCTTTGGTTACCAGTGTGTAATTAGACACGCATTAGAAATCCTCCCAAGGGTGCGTTTAATTCACTTTATACATAAACACCTGATATGTTAGAATGGGATAGACCGCAGCGGTTTGGAAGATGAATGAATGAATGTTAGAATAAGTCCATAATAGTAAGTTGATTTAAACTAGCCTTCATACGTGAGTTAGTTTGAGGAGAAAATACTTTAATATGAATCAAGGAAACTTTAAATAAATTTCTCTTGAAAGAAGAAAATTTTTGAAAGAATTGATTAATTTTTAAACAATTTCCAATGGAGAGAAAACAATAAAATCCTGAATTGATCAAATGACATTCTACACTTTAAATTAAACCATTTATTCCACCTTACAGGAAGGAAAAAAACCAAAGGACCTGCTGTATTAGCACATTAAGAAACTTGAGAGACAGAACTGATTTCTGGATCAGAACGCAGACCATTCGGTTTTCTTGAATATTTAACTATTTCATGTTTACATCTATTTCTTGTGTTTTACAGATAATACATGGCGGTACCTTTATTGTCTGTACCTTTTGCTTCTGTGGTTTTGCGGTTGTCCACTTCTTGAATTATTAAAAGCATTGATGGCTCCAACCGGACGTCTTGGTTCTTGAATTTCTGACAGAAGGGGACTGGAGATCGGCTCCTGACCTCTGACCCGCCTCACAAAGACATACCTGAACATCTTATGTAAGACGGTCACAGCGATATATTTGACTACCTAATGTGTTGTCAGAAATGTTAATAATTAACTGAAGTTGTATTAGTTGAGGAACTGCCCTCAGTTCTGTATCACTGTCCCGCTATGGAGGTTCGGCATCTGGAGAGAGATCATTACAGGTTAGATGATGAGACGGGGAACATGAGGGAGCGTGTCACCGCTGGAATCTGACAACATGAGGTCTAGAACGGTCAGCTGGCTTCACTTTCATATTGATTTCAAAAGTCCTGCCATTTAAGTTCTTAATGGAGTTAAGTCTGTTACACAGATCAGCAAAGAGGAGTTAAAATTCAAGTCAAATTCATTTAATATCTATATTTTTGATTTAGAACAACAGTAATACTGACATGGTAAAAATCATATCAATAATTTAGTTTTGACAAGTCAAAGCTTTGGAAAATTAATTTTTGATCATCAAACCACCAACGAGTTAAAAAATACATATTCAGCTCCAGCTCCTCGTGACCTGCTGTGGCGGATATAATGGTGGTAATCTGAAGATGACTGACAGTTAAAACTTTCTAAATTTTCATTTTTTATGTACACTTAGTATTGCAGTTGTAAGGCAGTGATTTCAGACACCTAAAACTGCATTGGGTAACATCAGTAGCATATTAGTTATGTGAAATACATTTAAAAAATAGTGGAAATTATATTTACACCTGTCAAAATTGCATGTATTGTAAAAATACAATTATTAGAGCCATGTATAATTCTATTCCAACAATCTAGAATGACTTTCCAACATGTCAACATTTCGTTGCAAACAGCAAAGGCTGTTTCTCAGTCATATTTATATTAGACAATTGTCCAAATGTTTTAGTCAGGTGAAAACACACCTGTAATGTTTCAGCAGGTCACACACCTTAACTTGTTTAACTGAAATCAGGGTAACTGCTTCTAGCTCACGTAGCACACCGACAGAAAAGTGGTGTAAAATAAAAGACCTCTGTCATGGAATCGACATTTATAATAGTATAATAATAACATTTATAATAATAAAAAATAATAATGACATTTATACCCAATTTCAATTTTACATTGAAATGAAGTAAACGTGAAAATCTGGAGGAATGCTAAGCGCTCAGATATTCAGCCTGGCTAGCTAGCTTAGCTTGACTAAAAGAATGAAATCTATTGAAAACTTAAATTAATAATGTTTTTACATGAGGACAATCCTCATGTGTGTTCTAATAAGTGTATATTTATAAATTATGTGAATAATCAACCTCTTTATTAACACCGACATAAGGACGGACTCTCGCAGCGCCACCTGTCGGCTCGGCGGCCTCCTGCCTCCTGCGTAAAGTTCGGTCTGTGGGAAACTTTGAAGGAGACAGAAGGTGTGAAGGGACCCCGGCCGGGACGCCGATGCCTCCGGGAGAGACGAGCCTCATGACGCAACGGCTTCACTCATCGCGGCGCGGACCCGAGTGGGACGGGACAACACGGACGGTCTCCCGCGTTTCCTCTGAGCACCACGGACTGAGGACCCGGAGCGGACCGGTTCAGCTGATCCTCCTCCCAGGTTTGGACACCGGCTCCGCTTGGACCGACACATGATGGCAAACATTCTCCTGCTGTTCCTCCCGTGGGTCGTCACAGCGCTGATGGTGAGTTTCTGTCACCCCACGCATCTCCGTGGGTCTCCACTGGTGGCATTTTCGTGCGTAAAAGGCAACAAACGGAAATAAAAAAACATTTCGCCTGGATTGCAGCGCAGTTTAATCCCTGACAATGAAATAGACCTCTCCAAAGAACCATACGAGGACAGCCGAAAAGGTAAGACTCACCTGAGTGCTGTTGGATTTCTACGGGGGGGGGGTGGCTCTCATTTGTTTACGACATGAATATAAAGACTTTGGCGCAGGTCTGTAACCGGCTGCAGCGTCATGTTGGTTTGGAATCGCTGTCCGCCGATCTGCACCGTCAAGGGTTAATAACGGGGTCGGTGTGCTTTGGGACAGGGGCACCAAGTTATTGAAACAGATTGTGATCTCACTTTTATTGTGTTGAACCCCCTGCGCTCAGTGGAAATCCTTAACAAAGTGTTTTCTAGCAGTTCTCACGACAACCGGCAAAGAATGTAAATTCCCATTTCGTCAGGGTGGAAGGATTCATCACCAGTGCATCACCTTCCTGTCCTCAGCACCCTGGTGAGTCCCTGGTGACCCAACCCTAAACCTAAACCCCTAACCCTGGTGACCCAATCCTAATCCCCTAACCCCAGTGACCTAACCCTAACCCTAACTCCAGTGACCCAACCCTAACCCTAACTGCCTAACCCTAACCCTTCCTGTCCTCAGCACCCTGGTGAGTCCCTGGTGACCTAACCCAAACCCTAACACCAGTGACCCAACCCTAACCCCAATGACCTAACCCTAACTCAACTCAGCCATGTTCCTTCTTTTCCTAGTTTAGGAAGTGAAGCTCGGTTTTCTCTGCAGGCTTGTAAAGTTTCAACAAAGCTGGACTCATTTTTTTGTCAAACCAATAACAGCACAGCTGTGCAGCATTAAAGGCAAATCCAGCAGTACTAGGGTACTATCTAGGATACTATCTAGGGTTCTATCTAGGGCACTAGGGTTCTATCTAGGGCACTAGGGTTCTATCTAGGGCACTAGGGTTCTATCTAGGGCACTAGGGTATTCTCAGCTTTGTTCAAGTCACTATTGAACCAACAAGCCCATGAACGACCTCCAAACCATCATCTGGTGTGTTCTGGTGAGTCACGCGGTGACGGAGGGATTCGCAGGAGGATGCTGATGCGCTGTGTCATCATTCTGAGTCAGAACACGTAATTACCACTGGCAGCTACGAAGGATTTATGCAACTGGAAATTTATAGATGTCTTTAATGAGGTAATGAGATAACTACCCGACCCAGTCGACCAATCGTTGGTGGGCCCAGTGATGGTTTGTGTTCACTAGAGTGTCGTCATAGCATTAACTTATTACACACTCAGGACAGCTGGGATCTGTCGTTCTGTCCTGCAGAAGCTTGGAGTTTGGCAACAGTATGATTTAAGTTAGATTTAAGGAATGACTGAATGACAGAGTTTCTTTTTTTAATCATTTAGAGATGCCCTAAATGATTAATTACAGTAATCATTACAGTAAATTAAAACAAGGCAGTCAGAGATTCAACATCCTGTGACATCATCAGATGTTTGTGCCTCTAGCTTCCTGTAAATGTTGCTTTTTGTTTGGTGATTATATCATCAGGTTTCAGAGATGTGTACCTAAAAAAGTATAAAAGAGAAAATGTGACCTTGACTAGTTTTTCAAGGTGAAGGTTGTGATCTAATTTTCATCTCTTTGCCTCCCTGAATATAACGCCTTTTCTTTCGTCTTCCTGTCTTATCCGGTTCCTGAGATATGTGCAAATTTTTTTTACAAAAGCTCAAATTTGACCTTGACCTAGTTTTCTCAAGGTCAAGGTCATCATCTCATCTTCATCCCCTTTGCTGCCTGAGTCATGTGCTTTTAGTTTCATCTTTCTATCTGCAGCGGCTGTGAAGATATTTGGTGGAGTAACGGACGAACACACCAACACTGACGTTACAACACGTCACCGCTTTGAGGACGGAACTAAATTAAACATCAGCGCCATCGATGCTTTTGATTGGTGGATGAAATGAGCAGATTCAACGTCATTCACTGTCAAACGGGTCTGGAGCTATATGCTAACGTCAGTACACTAACAGGGCTGTACTGGAGCTACATGCTAATTTGCGTGTTATCGTGTTCTGCATGAGTGTTGGTGTGCTGATCAACATGCTGATATACAGCAGGTGAGCCTGATGGGCGTGTCATCAGGTTGACTTCCTGTTCACCACCAGACGTGTTTCCTGTTGCAGGTGTTCCCTCACACATAACTTTGATCGTGACCGACGATACGGCTTCTGCAGACCGGACCAAAGTCAGCCCAACGGTTGGTCCCCCATGGGCGTGTGATGAAGGTTAGCCGTTAGCGGTTAGCTGTTGTTCATCCTTCACTCTGTCCTTCCTCCCTGATGTTCTGCAGTCTCTGTTAACGTGTGGCGTGGAGTCAACGACCCGTGTCGGGTCAACCCGTGTCAGAACGGCGGCGTTTGCAGGCCGATCCCACACACACTCTGGTTTGAGTGTTCCTGTCCAGAACGCTTCAGCGGGACCGTCTGTGAGCAGCGTACGTCCACTTCCTCTTCCTGTTATTACAGCTGTTTAAAGTTTCCTTATACAAGTTGACAACAAAGTGAATTACTGTTAAAGTCAAGGTTTTCACATTTTCACCATTACTGCGTCGTGACTGGAGCGTCGACACAAATAAACGTCTGAATGAGGAAATTATTTCTGGAAACTGACAAACTCACAACTTTATTTACTTTATATTCAGAAGTAGTTTAGAAAGACTTTCCCCAGATCTCACAGATTAATTCAGTGTTTAAAACACGCCCACTGAAGGATGAAGACGTGTTTAAAACACGCCCACTGAAGGATGAAGACGCGTTTAAAACACGCCCACTGAAGGATGAAGACGTGTTTAAAACACGCCCACTGAAGGATGAAGACGTGTTTAAAACACGCCCACTGAAGGATGAAGACGTGTTTAAAACACGCCCACTGAAGGATGAAGACGTGTTTAAAACACGCCCACTGAAGGATGAAGACGTGTTTAAAACATGCCCACTGAAGGATGAAGACGTGTTTAAAACACGCCCACTGAAGGATGAAGACGCGTTTAAAACACGCCCACTGAAGGATGAAGACGTGAGATACGTTCAAAAGCGTGGGAGAAACCTGTGAGGTCGACCTTTACAGCCAGATCTGTAAAGGTGAAACGTGTCTGATATCAGGAAGGACATTTATCTCTGTGCTCAATCCTGACACCAGTTTCAGCTGAAGCTTCAGTTTCAGAAAAATCAATTTGATGAGAAAAGAATCTGATCATGTGACTCGTTTGGGCTCAAAGTCTTTTAACGTCTCCCTCCAAACAACAAACGCTTTGCTCTGAATGCTTCAGTCTCACCGCTGCCTTTGTTTGTCAGAAAGGTGCTACGAAACTCTACACCTGCGCTTTTATGACAGCGGGGCGTCCTGGGGGCGGATCCACCTCAGGAACGTGGAGCAGTGCTCATGCGTGTCGGGGGAAACCAGGTGTGAACGGGTTCGCTACACAGGTAAGATGTGCTGCCATTATTCTGGGTTGTGTTTCTGTCGTCTGCTTATGTTGGCATGACGACAAGCCACCCCCCCAACGGCCGAGTCGATGAACCGAAACCCCCCCCCCCCCCCCCCCCGAAGCTACAGACGCGTCGCCTTCATTTGAACAGGTTCAACCTTCAGGGACAGAATTCCCCCGTTAGTTCACCTCAGGATCCTCTTTTATCACGCAGCAAAAACCAGATATCAGGTCTAACCTCGACCCCCCCTAACCCTAACCCCGACCCGCCCAGTCCAAAGGAAAGCTTTCTCCCTTTGATCATCTCCACAATTACAGGAGTAACCCCCCACGGAAGAAAAGGCAGATTAAATGACTCAGTGTGACTCATGATGGCGTTTCAACACCCTCCACCCGCCCCCCCCTCGGGTGTGTGAGGTGTGTTCATCCAGTGGGGGGGTGTTTATGAACCCCCCCTCGGGTCAGTGAGGTGTGTTCTTCTCAGTGGGGGGGTGTTCATGAACCCCCCCTCGGGTGTGTGATGTTCGTGGACACTGAACAGATCCTCGGCTCAGCGCTGAAGCTCCTCCCCCCCGAACTCAAACATTTTAAGTTTCAACATTTTAGAAAAAATGTTTCCTTTGGCTTGTAGGGAATTAACATGAATTAATGAACATGAATTAATTAATATGAAATAATTAACATGAATTAATTAACATGAATTAGTTAATTAACAATAATGCTCCGCAGTGCACTGGCGTCGTGCCCGGAGTGTCCCCCGCCTCACGCCCTATGCCAGCTGAGTTAGGCTCCAGCTCCCCATGACCCGCCACGGCGGATGAAACGGCAGAAGATGAATGAATGAATAATGCGAATCTCTGTTTACCTGCTACTGCTAGGTTGCTGGTTAGCGAACTAGCATGCTAATGAGTGCCATCCTAAACAGTTGGAAAACCAAAACATGAAGCTGAAAGGCACTAAAAGGGAAGTTTTGTTTCTTAAGGGGGCTGAATGTTTATTTAATACTCATTAATAATGTAGTGAGGCATTTATCAGCTAGCAGGAGGTCAATGTTACCGTGGCGACAGGACCATCATCAGCCCCTCTTTGTCTTCCAGCCTGCCGCTCGAACCCATGCCAGAACAACGGAGCGTGCCGATTGGTCAGCGCCACCGGCAGGGAGGTGTGCAGCTGTGGGCGTGGCTATGGCGGTCCGTTCTGCAGCCTGGGTGAGTCACAGCTGCCCCGGGGGCATTTGTCACGTGCTGCTCACACAGCCAGAGCGTGTTCACGCCTGTGTGTGAGTGTGTGTGAGTGTGTGTGAGAGTGAGAATGGGCTGATGAGTGGTGGCAGGTGAAGACACGCAACAGTTTCACGCCCATTGCACGGGTGTTGTTCACGTGCTCGTGTCACGCTCCCTGATGGGTTTGTTTTGCGTGTTTCTGTTCACGCGTGTGCAGAGCCGGAGGCGGAGTGCTACAACGGCAGGGGCACGGGCTACCGGGGGGTGGGGGGCACTACTCTCTCCGGCGCCCCCTGTCTGCCGTGGGACTCGGACCTGATGTATAACGAGCTCCACGTGGGCACGGTGGGGGCCGCGCCCCGCAGAGGCCTGGGGGGTCACGCCTTTTGCAGGTGTGTGTCCAATCGTCTTGCTAGCTAACTTCCTGTCACATGACTCCATCTGTGTGATCATTTGGTTGCCGCTACCCCCCCCCCCCCATTTCATCTCCGCGTCCAGACCTCCTGATCTGTTTCCTCTCTGGATCCACAGCGTCCCAATCCTCCCCCAGCTAGAAAAACCTGTGAGCTGGTCCTCAGCCCTTACCTGTGTATGCTAACACCTGTGTGTGCTAACACCTGTGTGTGCTAACATCTGTGTATGCTAACACCTGTGTGTGCTAACACCTGTGTATGCTAACACCTGTGTGTGCTAACACCTGTGTATGCTAACACCTGTGTATGCTAACAACTATGTGTGCTAACATCTGTCCCTCAGGTGGAAACGCCCTCAGGGGCAACTAGCTGCCATAAAACCACCACCAGCGTTACAAGGAGTGTAGATCAAAAAAGAACAAGTCTTATTTGCTCCACGCTCCCTTGTTTACGGCAGCCCTCAAAGCCCTCGAAGCTAACCAATGGGGAGGGGCGCCAACACCAACACTCTGACAGGCTGGGGGGGCATAAAGGTTGACTTTTGGTGAAACATTGTTAGAATCAGATAAATTTACCCCCTGAGCTCCTGTTGGTAACAGAGGAGCCCCCCCCCCTGTGTACAGGAACCCTGACGGGGACAGGAAGCCCTGGTGCTACACCCTGAAGGACAGCGCCATCTCCTGGGAGTACTGCAGCGTGCCGTCCTGCAGGATGCCTCTGTGTGAGTACACCCCCCCACTGAAGACGTGGAGCGAGTCACACGAGTGTGTGTGTGTGTGTGTGTGTCATCACTGAGTGTGTGTCACGTCACCCCCCACGTCACCCCCCACGTCAACCCCCACATCAACCCCCATGTCACCCCCACATCAACCCCCACATCAACCCCCATGTCACCCCCCACGTCACCCCCCACATCAACCCCCACGTCACCCCCCACATCACCCCCACGTCACACCCCACGTCACCCCCACATCAACCCCCACGTCACCCCCCACGTCACCCCCCACATCAACCCCCACATCAACCCCCATGGCACCCCCACATCAACCCCCACATCAACCCCCATGTCACCCCCCACGTCACCCCCCACATCACCCCCCACGTCACCCCCCACATCAACCCCCACGTCACCCCCACGTCACCCCGCACATCAACCCCCACATTAACCCCCATGTCACCCCCACATCAACCCCCACATCAACCCCCATGTCACCCCCCACGTCACCCCCCACATCAACCCCCACGTCACCCCCCACATCACCCCCACGTCACCCCCCACGTCACCCCCACATCAACCCCCACATCAACCCCCATGTCACCCCCACATCAACCCCCATGTCACCCCCCACGTCAACCCCCACATCACCCCCCACATCAACCCCCACGTCACCCCCCACGTCACCCCCACATCAACCCCCACTTCACCCCCACATCAACCCCCACCTCACCCCCCACATCAACCCCCACGTCACCCCCCACTTCACCCCCACATCAACCCCCACGTCACCCCCACATCAACCCCCACGTCACCCCCCACGTCACCCCCACATCAACCCCCACGTCACCCCCCACATCAACCCCCACATCAACCCCCATGTCACCCCCCATGTCACCCCCCACGTCACCCCCACATCAACCCCCACGTCACCCCCAGATCTGTTCCTGTGCTGCTCGAGGGGGGACATCCAGCGGGAAAAACAAAACTGTCCAGGAGAGGTATTTAGAAAGCATAGCAGAGACCTAGCCTAGCCTTTAGCGGTTTAGTTTGTTAGTCGTAGCCTAACCTTTAGCGGTTTAGCTTGTTAGCCGTAGCCTAGCCTTTAGCAGTTAAGTTTGATAGCCGTAGCCTAGCCTGTAGCAGTTTAGTTTGATAGCCGTAGCCTAGCCTTTAGTGGTTTAGTTTGATAGCCGTAGCCTAGCCTTTAGTGGTTTAGTTTATTAGCCGTAGCCTAGCCTTTAGCAGTTTAGTTTGATAGCCGTAGCCTAGCCTTTAGCGGTTTAGTTTGTTAGTCGTAGCCTAACCTTTAGCGGTTTAGCTTGTTAGCCGTAGCCTAGCCTTTAGCAGTTAAGTTTGATAGCCGTAGCCTAGCCTGTAGAAGTTTAGTTTGATAGCCGTAGCCTAGCCTTTAGCGGTTTAGTTTGATAGCCGTAGCCTAGCCTTTAGTGGTTTAGTTTATTAGCCGTAGCCTAGCCTTTAGCAGTTTAGTTTGATAGCCGTAGCCTAGCCTTTAGCGGTTTAGTTTGATAGCCGTAGCCTAGCTTTTAGTGGTTTAGTTTATTAGCCGTAGCCTAGCCTTTAGTGGTTTAGTTGTTAGCTTAGCAGCAGCCCTGCCATCCGTTAAGTCGTCCTGTTTTTTGCCCGTTTGCTCCCGTAGCGTCCTCTCCAAGGTTTACCCTGTTCAACACTTTGCCCCAAGTCAAAAGACCCCGACCCTCCAAGCCACGCAAGAAGGCAGTTTGTGGGACGAGGCACAGGAAGAGGATGTCGATTGCCAGGGGGCGGATCCTGGGGGGTAACTCGGCCCTTCCGGGCACCCACCCCTGGATGGCCGCCCTGTACATCGGACAGACGGACTTCTGCGCCGGAACCCTGATTTCGTCTTGTTGGGTCGTCTCCGCCGCTCACTGCTTCTTCCGCAAGTATGGACCGGTTCCGTTTACCCCGGGGGGGTCGCGTTTGGGGAAAGTAATAAAATGCTCTTTAAAAAAGGTTGAATTAAGAAAAGAATTTTCCCCTAAATTTTAAATCAAGTAAAGGAAAAAACGTCCCACCCCCCCTTAAACTCTGGAGGCGGCAGAGGAACGAATCGTCTGCAAACATGACTTCCAAAAAAGACGAGGGTCAAGAACCAAAAATCATGTGATCAGAAGGCTATGACCCCCCAGCACCACAGCTTTATATTTAGACAAACATGCAGTCAAACCGTGTGACTGGGAGGCGTTCTGCTGTCATTCCATCAGTAGAGGGTTTATCCTCTGGGGAGCAGGAAGGAGGTTGGGGAATCTGATTAGTGGATTGACAGCAAACGGAGACAGCAGGTTTTATTCAGTGACCTGTGGGGGGCGCTGCTCCTGGTTCTTCCTCAGCCCCCTGAAGACCCAGATCCGGGTGGTGCTGGGCCAGCAGAGGTTCAACCAGACCGACCCCAACACCAGGACGTTCGGCGTGGAGGAGTACATCTTCCCCAAACACTTCTCAGTGTTCAACCCAACACTACACGACATAGGTAACACACACACACACACACACACACACACACACACACACACACACACACACACACACACACACACGACTCACCACCCAGAGGACCTCCTTCTGGTCTGTTTGTCCAGATGTGCGTCACCCAGCAGCTGCCCTCCCCCCACCAGAAAGCATTCCCATGTTCAGACACACGGCCTGACCGGGGGGCGTGGCCGTTTCTGACTCCGCCCCTCATTTCAGGGCTTGAACCCAAATCTGTGTGTTTCCAGTTCTGATCCGGCTGAAGAAGCAGAACCGGCACTGCGTGAGGAGAACCCCCTTCATCCGGCCCATCTGCCTCCCAGACAAAAACACCTCCTTCCCCGACGGCTACTGCTGCGCCATCAGCGGCTGGGGGCACATGCATGAGAGTAGGTGTTGGGGGGGCACAGCCAGCTAACAGCCAGCTAGCGGCAAGACTGTTCAGCTGTTCTGTTGGGGGCACCTGGTTCATGGGGTTTGATTGGCTCCTGGTAATGTTTGGACTCCTCCCCCAGAGGCGGAGGGATACTCCAGCCTGCAGGAGGGCGGAGTCAGGCTGATTCCACACCGCACCTGCAGGAAGCCGGAGGTTTACGGGAACCACGTGACCGCAGACATGCTCTGCGCCGGGCTGAACGGCTGCGTCGACGCCTGTCAGGTAAAACACAGGGTGAAAAAAAACATCAGGTGTTAAATAATAAAATCTAGTTCAATTGACTTCCATTTATTTATTGTGTTTTTGAGTATTGGAAAGAATTGTGGGTAAAATAACTTCCTGGGGCCTCATTAGCCATCGGCCCCTCTTGGCTCTGGGGGGGGGGGGGGTTTACAACAATCTGAGTCCTAGAGAGATGCCTGTGGCTACCCCCCAACATACCCCTGCCCCGCATGATTTAAACTCCCTCCTCTTACATTAAATGTCAGTTATTTAGTTCCCTCAGTTCTCCAGCATGTGACTCAGTGTGTGTGTGTGTGTGTGTGTGTGTGTGTGTGTGTGTGTGTGTGTGTGTGTGTGTTTACATGTTTCTGCAGGGCGACTCTGGGGGCCCTCTGTCCTGCTGCAGGAATGATGTCAGCTTCCTGTACGGGGTCATCAGCTGGGGGGAGGGATGCGGCCGCTCTGGAAAACCAGGGGTTTACACCAGAGTGGGGAACTACCTGGACTGGATCAATACAGTGATTGGACGCAAAGCCAAGGATTCATGACGGGACGTTAGGGGTTAGGATTAGGACTAGGATTAGGATTAGGGACAACAAACGCTCACATGGTTTTAATTTGAAAGGCTCGTGGAATTATAGTGTGTATGTATTTTTTACTTGTGAAACATTCTGTGACTGAATAAACCTTTACTTGAACCTGTCCAGACTACTTTTCTGTTTAAGGTTAGCTCAAGTTTTGAAATTTGTCTGTTTATTTAAAAATAAGCATCATCTTATTTTCATCTTTGAGGATGTTGATAGAGAAGTACAGAGAAGGCCAGAGGGAGCTGCATTGTGTTTTTGTAGATCTGGAGAAAGCTTATGACAGGGTGCCCAGAGAGGAACTGTGGTATTGTATGAGGAAGTCTGGAGTGGCAGAGAAGTATGTTAGAACGGTGCAGGACATGTATGAGGACTGTAAGACAGTGGTGAGGTGTGCTGTAGGTGTGACAGAGGAGTTCAAGGTGGAGGTGGGACTGCATCAGGGATCAGCTCTGAGCCCCTTCTTGTTCGCTATGGTGATGGACAGGCTGACAGACGAGGTTAGACAGGAATCTCCATGGACTATGATGTTTGCAGATGACATTGTGATCTGCAGTGAGAGTAGGGACGAGGTGGAGGAGAAGCTAGAGAGGTGGAGGTTTGTCCTGGAAAGGAGAGGAATGAAGGTTAGCCGCAGTAAGACAGAGTACATGTGTGTGAATGAGAGGGACCCAAGTGGAAGAGTGAGGTTACAGGGAGAAGAGATCAAGAAGGTGGAGGATTTTAAGTACTTGGGGTCAACAGTCCAGAGCAATGGAGAGTGTGGAAAAGAGGTGAAGAAACGTGTCCAGGCAGGATGGAATGGGTGGAGGAAAGTGTCAGGTGTGATGTGTGATAGAAGAGTTTCAGCTAAAATGAAAGGAAAGGTGTACAAAACTGTGGTGAGACCAGCGATGTTGTTTGGTCTAGAGACAGTGTCACTGAGGAAAAGACAGGAGGCAGAGCTGGAGGTAGCAGAGATGAAGATGCTGAGGTTCTCTCTGGGAGTGACCAGGAAGGATAGGATCAGGAATGAGTACATCAGAGGGACAGCACATGTTAGAGGTTTTGGAGATAAAGTCAGAGAGGCCAGACTGAGATGGTTTGGACATGTCCAGAGGAGAGATAGTGAATATATTGGTAGAAGGATGCTGAGTTTTGAACTGCCAGACAGGAGGCCTAGAGGAAGACCAAAGAGGAGGTTTATGGATGTAGTGAAAGAGGACATGAAGGTAGTTGGTGTGAGAGAAGAGGATGCAGAAGACAGGGTTAGATGGAGGACACTGATTCGCTGTGGAGACCCCTGAAGGGAAAAGCCCAAAGGAAAAGAAGAAGAATTAAAAATAAGCATCAGAAAATTAAAAATTTCATATTTGTGCAGAAACTCTTCTAGACTTTCTTCTGAATAGGTTCATTCTTCTGGTAGTTCAATGACAGTCGGTAAACAGGAAACAACAGTCACACAGTTTGATGAGATTCCTTCCTTTACTCCACAAACCAACAGTGAACACTGGAATCAAAACAAAGTTTCATGGACTTTAAGTTTTACCCTAAGATACTTAAGAAAATCAGTTCAGTTTAAAATTCATTGAGAAAAAAAATAAAGTGGAGGAATAAGAACAAATTTGAGATTAAAGTCATAATATGGAGACAATAAAACCACAATTTCATAAAGAAAAAAAGTCATAATTTAAGCAGATATTTGAATAGTGGCAATAATATAATAAAAAACAGTAACATAGAACTTCTGGTCAAGTTGTACTTTAGAATAAGTTTTTATGACACTGTGGACAAAACATTCAATCAACTACAGTTCAAAATAAAAGTTTACAAATCGAGTTTTGTTTTCTAAGTGTTTTATTTTTTAAACACTTTGCATGTTTCCCTCTAAAGATTCCTCTTCCTCTCCGGAGCCCCACGTCATCCGTGGCACGTCTGGCCCGACAGCCTTGTGATTGTGTGTGTGTGTGTGTGTGTGTGTGTGTGTGTGTGTGTGTGTGTGTGTGTGTGTGTGTGTGTGTGTGTGTGTGTGTGTGTGTGTGTGTGTGTGTGTGTGTGTGTGTGTGTGTGCGTGCGTGCGTGTGTGTGTGTGTGTATGTGTGTGTGTGTGTGCGTAAACCGTCCCAGGTGCTGCGCCACACACACGCAGACGTGCCCTTTCCCGTGTTCTTTGCTGGGGGGCGACTTTGCGCCCCGCAAGCGGGGAGCAGCTATTTTGAAGCGGCCCCCATTCAGGCAGAGACTCTGCAGCTGTCAGGAACCATGACTGAAGATGACGGAGTCTGTGGTCGTGGAGGGAACCGCCAGACTCCGGGACGGGAAGAAGGTGTGTGTGTGTGTGTGTGTGTGTGTGTGTGTGTGTGTGTGTGTGTGTGTGTGTGTGTGTGTGTGTGTGTGTGTGTGTGTGTGTGTGTGTGACTCCGTTCATGACGGTAGAAACTTTCTCAGTGCTTCAAACCGTTTCTCTACTTGTCTCTCCCGCAGTGGAAATCCCGGTGGGTGGTGCTGCGGAAGCCGTCACCTGTCGCAGGTAACGATCAGCGGTGTTTACGCGGCTCACAGCGGCTCACGAACGCTGGCGTTCGGGTTAGGGTTAGGCTTAGGGTTAGGTTCAGGTTTAGGGTTAGGGGAGCGCACACAGCCGCCGGTGCGCCACAGCGCAGTTACCGGGGATTCCTGTTTAGATGGAACCGGTGTGAGTCCGGTTTGAGGCCTCTGCACCGTTTCCAAATCTGTTGCGACGCTGCTTTGGGAATTTTATCTTATTTTGCGCAAAATGACTTTAACGGACAAGAGGCGGATTTACGCAACAAAATGGTGCAAAGTTATTTATGTAGCCCTCAGTTTAGTGTGAGCATTATTTTTCTGCTTCACGTTTGCAAACCGCAGCCTCTGAACAGATTGGCTTTAAGCTGAATCTCACTGACCTTGTTTGAAGTTAATGTGCTAAAGTCAGGCTGAGCCCGGGTCTATTTTTAGACTCGGAATCAACGCGCAGGAAAGGAATCTGTGTGTCGTTCTGTCAGGTTAAAGTCATTCATCTGAAACTGGACTGAGCTGAAGCCTCAGCTTCAGAAACGTTTCAGTGGCTCTGCAGGTCCGAGAGACGCTGTGTGTGTGTGTGTGTGTGTGTGTGTGTGTGTGTGTGTGTGTGTGTGTGTGTGTGTGTGTGTGTGTGTGTGTGTGTGTGTGTGTGTGTGTGCTCCTCTTCAGATCCTCCTGTCGTGTTGTCACAGCTGTCTAGGCCTCAGTTGTGTGTGTTCAGACGTGTGTGTTCAGACGTGTGTGTTCAGACGTGTGTGTTCAGACGTGTGTGTTCAGACGTGTGTGTTCAGTTGTGTGTTCAGACGTGTGTGTTCACACGTGTGTGTTCAGTTGTGTGTTCAGACGTGTGTTCAGACGTGTGTGTTCAGACGTGTCTTCAGACGTGTGTGTTCAGACGTGTGTGTTCAGACGTGTGTGTTCAGACGTGTGTTCAGACGTGTGTGTTCAGACGTGTCTTCAGACGTGTGTGTTCAGACGTGTGTGTTCAGACGTGTGTGTTCAGACGTGTGTTCAGACGTGTGTGTTCAGACGTGTGTGTTCAGACGTGTGTTCAGACGTGTGTGTTCAGACGTGTCTTCAGACGTGTGTGTTCAGACGTGTGTGTTCAGACGTGTGTTCAGTTGTGTGTTCAGACGTGTGTTCAGACGTGTGTGTTCAGACGTGTCTTCAGACGTGTGTGTTCAGACGTGTGTGTTCAGACGTGTGTTCAGTTGTGTGTTCAGACGTGTGTTCAGACGTGTGTGTTCAGACGTGTCTTCAGACGTGTGTGTTCAGACGTGTGTGTTCAGACGTGTGTGTTCAGACGTGTGTTCAGACGTGTGTGTTCAGACGTGTGTGTTCAGACGTGTGTTCAGACGTGTGTGTTCAGACGTGTCTTCAGACGTGTGTGTTCAGACGTGTGTGTTCAGACGTGTGTTCAGTTGTGTGTTCAGACGTGTGTTCAGACGTGTGTGTTCAGACGTGTGTGTTCAGTAGTGTGTGTTCAGACGTGTGTTCAGACGTGTGTGTTCAGACGTGTGTGTTCAGTTGTGTGTTCAGACGTGTGTGTTCAGACGTGTGTGTTCAGACGTGTCTTCAGACGTGTGTGTTCAGACGTGTGTGTTCAGACGTGTGTGTTCAGACGTGTGTTCAGACGTGTGTGTTCAGACGTGTGTGTTCAGTTGTGTGTTCAGACGTGTGTTCAGACGTGTGTGTTCAGACGTGTGTGTTCAGACGTGTGTGTTCAGACGTGTGTTCAGGCGTGTGTGTTCAGACGTGTGTGTTCAGTTGTGTGTTCAGACGTGTGTTCAGACGTGTGTGTTCAGACGTGTGTGTTCAGACGTGTGTGTTCACACGTGTGTGTTCAGTTGTGTGTTCAGTTGTGTGTTCAGACGTGTGTGTTCAGACGTGTGTGTTCAGACGTGTGTGTTCAGTTGTGTGTGTTCAGACGTGTGTGTTCAGTTGTGTGTGTTCAGATGTGTGTGTTCAGTTGTGTGTGTTCAGTTGTGTGTGTTCAGACGTGTGTGTTCAGACGTGTGTGTTCAGACGTGTGTGTTCAGACGTGTGTGTTCAGACGTGTGTGTTCAGTTGTGTGTTCAGACGTGTGTGTTCACACGTGTGTGTTCAGTTGTGTGTTCAGACGTGTGTTCAGACGTGTGTGTTCAGACGTGTCTTCAGACGTGTGTGTTCAGACGTGTGTGTTCAGACGTGTGTGTTCAGACGTGTGTTCAGACGTGTGTGTTCAGACGTGTCTTCAGACGTGTGTGTTCAGACGTGTGTGTTCAGACGTGTGTGTTCAGACGTGTGTTCAGACGTGTGTGTTCAGACGTGTGTGTTCAGACGTGTGTTCAGACGTGTGTGTTCAGACGTGTCTTCAGACGTGTGTGTTCAGACGTGTGTGTTCAGACGTGTGTTCAGTTGTGTGTTCAGACGTGTGTTCAGACGTGTGTGTTCAGACGTGTCTTCAGACGTGTGTGTTCAGACGTGTGTGTTCAGACGTGTGTTCAGTTGTGTGTTCAGACGTGTGTTCAGACGTGTGTGTTCAGACGTGTCTTCAGACGTGTGTGTTCAGACGTGTGTGTTCAGACGTGTGTGTTCAGACGTGTGTTCAGACGTGTGTGTTCAGACGTGTGTGTTCAGACGTGTGTTCAGACGTGTGTGTTCAGACGTGTCTTCAGACGTGTGTGTTCAGACGTGTGTGTTCAGACGTGTGTTCAGTTGTGTGTTCAGACGTGTGTTCAGACGTGTGTGTTCAGACGTGTGTGTTCAGTAGTGTGTGTTCAGACGTGTGTTCAGACGTGTGTGTTCAGACGTGTGTGTTCAGTTGTGTGTTCAGACGTGTGTGTTCAGACGTGTGTGTTCAGACGTGTCTTCAGACGTGTGTGTTCAGACGTGTGTGTTCAGACGTGTGTGTTCAGACGTGTGTTCAGACGTGTGTGTTCAGACGTGTGTGTTCAGTTGTGTGTTCAGACGTGTGTTCAGACGTGTGTGTTCAGAAGTGTGTGTTCAGAAGTGTGTGTTCAGACGTGTGTTCAGGCGTGTGTGTTCAGACGTGTGTGTTCAGTTGTGTGTTCAGACGTGTGTTCAGACGTGTGTGTTCAGACGTGTGTGTTCAGACGTGTGTGTTCACACGTGTGTGTTCAGTTGTGTGTTCAGTTGTGTGTTCAGACGTGTGTGTTCAGACGTGTGTGTTCAGACGTGTGTGTTCAGTTGTGTGTGTTCAGACGTGTGTGTTCAGTTGTGTGTGTTCAGACGTGTGTGTTCAGTTGTGTGTGTTCAGTAGTGTGTGTTCAGACGTGTGTGTTCAGACGTGTGTGTTCAGACGTGTGTGTTCAGTTGTGTGTGTTCAGACGTGTGTGTTCAGACGTGTGTGTTCAGACGTGTGTGTTCAGTTGTGTGTGTTCAGACGTGTGTGTTCAGTTGTGTGTGTTCAGACGTGTGTGTTCAGTTGTGTGTGTTCAGATGTGTGTGTTCAGACGTGTGTGTTCAGACGTGTGTTCAGACGTGTGTGTTCAGACGTGTGTGTTCAGTTGTGTGTGTTCAGACGTGTGTGTTCAGACGTGTGTGTTCAGATGTGTGTTCAGTTGTGTGTGTTCAGACGTGTGTGTTAAGTTGTGTGTGTTTAGATGTGTGTGTTCAGATGTGTGTGTTCAGACGTGTGTGTTCAGACGTGTGTGTTCAGACGTGTGTGTTAAGTTGCGTGTGTGTTCAGACGTGTGTGTTCAGACGTGTGTGTTCAGACGTGTGTGTTCAGACTTGTGTGTTCAGACGTGTGTGTTCAGACGTGTGTGTTCAGACGTGTGTGTTCAGACGTGTGTGTTCAGACTTGTGTGTTCAGACGTGTGTGTTAAGTTGCGTGTGTGTTCAGACGTGTGTGTTCAGACGTGTGTGTTCAGACGTGTGTGTTCAGACGTGTGTGTTCAGACGTGTGTGTTCAGACTTGTGTGTTCAGACACACACACACACACATTTGAAGGCGACAGAAGTCAGGGCGTTCTGTCTCTTCTGTGTGAACACATGAATGATTATTGCCCCACACTGCTGCTGCCAACAGTTACCCCTCTGCCCTGTCCCCCCCAGACTGCCTCCTGCTGTTGGTGTTTAAGGACAGGGCGGACCGAACTCGGGGCAACAGGGAGAGGGCCAGCGTCACCCTGGAGGAGATCTGCGGTCTGGAAACGGGACAGTTCTACGACGGTGTTCCGTTTACCCTGTCCATCCTCTGCCTGGGGCAAACGGCCCTCCTGGGGCTGGACAGCCTGGAGGCGCTGCAGGCGTGGGACGCCCGTCTGCGCTACAGCCTGGGAGAAGGTGAAGACCCCCCCGCCCCATTCTCCTCCGTGTCTCTGAAGCTTTACAGAATAATACCCCATTTGATCTACTGTCAGTCACAGCAAGGGTAGAGTTAGAGGTTAGGGTTAGAGGTTAGGGTTAGGTTTAGGGGTTAGGGTTTAAGGGTTAGGTTTAGGGTTAGGGTTAAGGTTAGGGGTGTTAGGGGTGTTAGCAAATACGAATGTATTTGCCCTGATACAATAATTTTAGCAGATCTGGGTTCACCATCCCTAACATAGAATCTAATAAGGTCTGAACCGTGACAAGGGGCAGGAACAACACATTCCGGAGAAACAAAGAATTTATAGTGGATGTAACAAGACACCGTCTTAAGGACGGACCGTTATACAGCAATTCTTATTCATTGTAGCATTCTCCGGTTGGACAATCCATAGGAACTTCTGATCTCAGGTCAGTTGGCCAGCCCACACGGTGTCATCTTCTAATTGGTTGGCTCTCTGCCTAATCTGCATCTTCAAACAAAGAACCGATCAGGTTACACAGCTGGCGTCCACGACAAGTGGGGAACACCCATCACAGTATGTTTGGTTACGTCATTATAAAGTAAAGCATAACATTGAAATAAAGTGAACATAAAACCTGTGAATATATTTAATTATATCTTCCTTCAGGGGTTAGGCCCGAGTTCCCTGTAGGGGTTAGGGTTAGTGGTTAGGGGTTAGGCCCAAGTTCCCTGTAGGGGTTACTGGTCAGGGTTAGGGTTAGGGGTTAGGGTTAGGGGTTAGGCCCAAGTTCCCTGTAGGGGTTAGTGTTAGTGGTTAGGGTTAGGGTTGCTAGCTGACCCCATGGGTTAGGGTTAAGGTTGCTAGCTGACCCCATGAGGGTCCATCTGCAGCAGCTTCAGCCTCTCCTCCTTCATGTCGATGGATTCCAGTTCAGCTTTACCTTCAGCAGCATCCATCACTGTGAAACTGTCTGGGAGTGAACATAAACGTGTCTTCATTAGCCTAATAGTGCTCCTTCTCACGATATCTCACTAGCGTACTTGGCAGGGAGCAGTGACCTCCTGAAGTTGTTTGGGCCGCGTCCAGCTTTGCTGTTTTCTTCCATTTCCATGCATTAAGCTAAGCTAAGCTAAGCTGACTGGCTGTTTGCTCTGCCTTCATATCGACGTCAGAAGGGTTTTGGGGTCACATCCAGATCCCTGAACACGCTGACCTGTTAAGTTAGTAATGGTTAATTGTGTTTTCCTAGTTCACAGGTTCTGTGTTGGAATCTTACCAGGGACCAGGTTGGAAAGCGGACCGGCGACTCTTCATTTGTGTAATGGTCTGCTGTCTCTTGCCCGGGGCGTCCCCCCGGTCATCATCGGCCACTGGAACCTTCCAGACCTCCGCAGATACGGACCCGTTCCCCACGGATTTGTGTTTGAGGGTGGAACCCGATGTGGCTACTGTGAGTTCACTGCGTGTGTCACGTTCACTGCATGTATGTCGCCTTCACTGCGTGTGTGTCACGTTCACTGTGTGTGTCAAGTGTGTCGCGTTCACTGCGTGTGTGTTGCGTTCACTGCGTGTGTGTCGCGATCACTGCGTGTGTGTCGCGTTCACTGCGTGTGTGTCATGTGTGTCGCAATCACTGCGTGTGTGTCAAGTGTGTCGCGTTCAGTGCGTGTGTCGCCTTCACTGCGTGTATCATGTTCACTGTGTGTGTCGCGTTTACTGCGTGTGTGTTGCCTTCACTGCATGTGTCGCCTTCACTGCATGTGTGTCGTGTGTCACGTTCACTGCGTGTGTGTCGCATTCACTGCGTGTGTCGCATTCACTGCGTGTGTCGCCTTCACTGCATGTGTCGCATTCACTGCGTGTGTCGCCTTCACTGCGTGTGTGTTACGTGTGTCGTCTTCATTGCGTGTGTCGCTTTCACTGCATGTGTGTCGCGTTCACTGTGTGTGTATCACGTGTGTCACATTCACTGTGTGTGTGTCGCCTTCACTGTGTGTGTGTCGCCTTCACTGCTTGTGTGTCACGTACAGTGCTTGTGTGTCGCGTTCACTGCGTGTGTCGTATTCACTGCGTGTGTGTCGCATTCACTGCGTGTGTGTCGCGTTCACTATGTGTGTGTCACGTGTGTCTCCTTCACTGCATGTGTCGCCTTCACTGCATGTGTGTCGTGTGTCACGTTCACTGTGTGTGTGTCGCATTCACTGCGTGTGTCGCATTCACTGCGTGTGTCGCCTTCACTGCGTGTGTGTTTCGTGTGTCGCCTTCATTGCGTGTGTCGCTTTCACTGCATGTGTGTCGCGTTCACTGTGTGTGTCACGTGTGTCGCCTTCACTGTGTGTGTGTCGTGTACACTGCTTGTGTGTCGTGTTCACTGCATGTGTGTCGCATTCACTGCGTGTGTGCCGCATTCACTGTGTGTGTGTCACGTGTGTCGCCTTCACTGCGTCTGTCGCCTTCACTGTGTGTGTGTCACATGTGTCGCCTTCACTGCGTGTGTCGCCTTCACTGTGTGTGTGTCACGTGTGTCGCGTTCACTGTGTGTGTGTGTCACCTTCACTGTGTGTGTGTGTGTGTCGCCCTTGTTGTGTGTGTGTCGCCCTCGCTGTGTGTGTGTCGCCTTCACTGCGTGTGTGTCGCGTACACTGCTTGTGTGTCGTGTTCACTGCGTGTGTGTCGCATTCACTGCGTGTGTGTCGCCTTCACTGTGTGTGTGTCACGTGTGTCGCCCTCACTGCGTGTGTGTCGCCTTCACTGCGTGTGTGTCGCCTTCACTGCGTGTGTCACCTTCACTGCGTGTGTCGCCATCACTGTGTGTGTGTGTCACGTGTGTCGCCCTCACTGCGTGTGTGTCGCCCTCACTGCGTGTGTCGCCTTCACTGCGTGTGTCGTGTTTACTGCATGTGTGTGGCATTCACTGCGTGTGTGCCGCATTCACCGTGTGTGTCACGTGTGTCGCCTTCACTGCGTCTGTCGCCTTCACTGTGTGTGTGTCACGTGTGTCGCCTTCACTGTGTGTGTGTCACGTGTGTCGCCTTCACTGTGTGTGTGTGTGTCACCTTCACTGTGTGTGTGTGTGTCGCCCTCGTTGTGTGTGTGTCGCCCTCGCTGTGTGTGTGTCGCCTTCACTGCGTGTGTGCCGCATTCACTGTGTGTGTGTCACGTGTGTCGCCTTCACTGCGTCTGTCGCCTTCACTGTGTGTGTGTCACGTGTGTCGCCTTCACTGCGTGTGTCGCCTTCACTGTGTGTGTGTCACGTGTGTCGCATTCACTGCGTGTGTGTCGCCTTCACTGTGTGTGTGTGTCACGTGTGTCGCCCTCACTGCGTGTGTGTCGCCTTCACTGCGTGTGTCGCCTTCACTGCGTGTGTCGCCTTCACTGCGTGTGTCGCCATCACTGTGTGTGTGTGTCACGTGTGTCGCCCTCACTGCGTGTGTGTCGCCCTCACTGCGTGTGTGTCGCCTTCACTGCGTGTGTGTCACCTTCACTGCGTGTGTGTCGCCTTCACTGCGTGTGTCGCCTTCACTGCGTGTGTCGCCATCACTGTGTGTGTGTGTCACGTGTGTCGCCCTCACTGCGTGTGTGTCGCCCTCACTGCGTGTGTGTCGCCTTCACTGCGTGTGTCGCCTTCACTGCGTGTGTCGCCTTCACTGCGCGTGTGTCGCCTTCACTGCGTGTGTTACGTTGAGCCACACTCGTTCTTCAGCCAATGGAGAATGAAGAATGAATTATTTACTGAATTTAGTCTGAAGTTACAGAGTAAACAAAATGTGTACGTCACCATGGAGACAGAAAAATAAATCACAGCAAGATTAAAGACCCAATAAAAATTCGTGTCAGATCGCACCAATCAGAAATGTTCTGAGGAAACAAATTTAATCATCTGTGATAAAATCTTTATCGTCTCATGACAAATAATGACTCTTGACTAAACGGTTTGCGTCGTTACAAACCGATGGCTCATTAAATCACAGCCTGACTGCGTTTCCTTTGTCTCCGTCAATCACGCACAAACTACCCATGATTCACAGCAGATCACCACCAGCTGTGAGTCGGGACGATTCACTGGTTAGCTTCTGTTCACCAGCTCCTGAAAAGAGACTCCAATGCAGTCGGGATTAGGATTAGGGGTTAGGGGTCGGGGTTAGGGGTTTAGGGAATAGGATTAGGGTTAGGGGTTAGGATTAGGATTAGAGGTTGGAGTTAGGGTCAGGATTAGGGTTGGGGTTGGGGTTCGGGTCAACATTAGTGATTAGGATTAGGGGTCAGGGTTAGGGTTAGCGATGGTCATAAACCTAATTTGTTGGTGCTGCTTCTTCTCCACCCTGGTGGATGCTGCTTGTAATAATGATAGTTAAGAAGGCGCCCAGTCGTTGGCGTAGTGACGGGCGTAGTGACGGGCGTAGTGACGGGCGTAGTGACGGGAATATTGACAGGTGTATTGACGGGCATATTGACGGGCGTAATGACGAGAGTATTGACGGGCGTATTGACGGGTGTATTGACTGGTGTATTGACGGGCGTATTGACGGGCGTAATGACGAGAGTATTGACGGGCGTATTGACGGGTGTATTGACAGGTGTATTGACGGGCATATTGACGGGCGTAATGACGAGAGTATTGACGGGCGTATTGACGGGTGTATTGACAGGTGTATTGACGGGCGTATTGACAGGTGTATTGACAGGTGTGTTGACGGGCGTATTGACAGGTGTATTGACGGGCGTATTGACGGGTGTCATGACGGGAATATTGATGTGCGTAATGACGGGAGTATTGATGGGCATAATGACGGGCGTAGTGACGGGCGTAATGACGGGCGTAATGACGGGCGTATTGACGGGCGTAATGAAGGGAGTATTGCCGGGCGTAGTGACTGGCGTAGTGATGGGCGTATTGACGGGCGTAGTGACGGGCTGGCTAATCATCTCTACCCTGGTGGCATCATAATGACTAATGCTAATAATGCTAATGCTGCTAGTAGGGCTGTACAGGAGGAACGCTTCTGGAAGCCCAATGAGAACGTTTCTAGATGTTTATTTTTCTCTACTACAGGAGAGCTTTCAGCAGGGCTCCACGGTTCTGTTCTACAAAATAAACCTGGGTTAGGGTTAGGCTCCACGGTTCTGTTCTACAAAATAAACCTGGGTTAGGGTTAGGCTCCACGGTTCTGTTCTACAAAATAAACCTGGGTTAGGGTTAGGCTCCACGGTTCTGTTCTACAAAATAAACCTGGGTTAGGGTTAGGCCCCACGGTTCTGTTCTACAAAATAAACCTGGGTTAGGGTTAGGCTCCACGGTTCTGTTCTACAAAATAAACCTGGGTTAGGGTTAGGCCCCACGGTTCTGTTCTACAAAATAAACCTGGGTTAGGATTAGGCCCAGGGGTTCTGTTCTACAAGCTAAACCCGGGTCTACGTCAGTAACGCCTGGGGGACACGGAGGCATGAGGACGAGTGTGGAAGCACGACTCTCACCAGTCATTCAGCTCCGTCACGTCTTCTGCAGCGATTCTGGCATTCCTCGCAGTCGGACATCTGTGGCTGTTTACAGAGTGAAAACAGGAGATGTGTGCAAACACGCCGGTGTGTCCGATGCGTGTTGAAGGCCACGCATTCCTGTGACACGTAATCTCTGGGCTCAGTTTCTCCGGAGCGCCAGAACAAGTGGAGCGTAACGGCCTGTCCAGCGTCCGGCTCCACGGATCGCAGTCAGAGCTGGACATCCAATCAGGAGACACCGCTGGTTGGAGAAAGAATCTGGTCCTTATGGAGAATGAGATGGGGAACATCTGCCCTGAACATCTGCCCTGAGCAGCAGCCGCATCTCCATCCTCCATCCCCGTGGAGTTCAGACACTGGTGGTGGCGGCGGCTGATGACCCTGATTAGCATTTGAACAACTTACTGAAGATTTGCTGCACATGTCGCTGTAAATATATTGTAAATATACAATTAATATATATTGTAGCTGTGAATATACTGTAAATATATAATTTATATATAATGTCACTAAATACATAATTCTACAAGGGTAAAATGAATCGAGTAAGCGATGAAGACAAGATCAGCGAAGGCTAAGAAGAGATTTTCATGCTTCAATTTTCTTTGCTAAATATTGAAAATAAGGGACTTATATTCAATTTATGCGATAAACTTCTGTGAGATCTTTTCCTTAATACTTAATAGAACAGCCGTGACTTAAAGCCGCCCCTGTGTGTGATTTTTAGTCCTGCCAGGACTTCACAACCAAAGAAAAGGCGTTACAGGGCAGAACAGCGTTGGCGTGTAGTTTAGCACTTTCTGCACGGCGACATGCGTTGGCAGCAGTGATGACATACGTCATCAGCATCCGTCCGTCTCGTCCTCAGGTCGAGACAAAAGGAGATCACAGACCTTCCATTTTACCCCCAGTTTGCTGAAGCGCTCAGCGTTCTGTCCTGGGAAACTGGGAGACATGACCTCCAAACTTTTACAGATTTAATCATTAATCGTCTTCAATGACAAGATTTTAAAGCTGCGCTGATCCACAACACTGGTCCATTGTCTTTTTCTTCAGACACATGACTTCAACAGATTCCCTTACAAACCTTTTGAATTTAATTTAAAAAATTAAATCAAAATTAAAAACCTCCGTATTCCATCCTCTCTGCTCACAACCTGCAGGCGGACAAATTTAGTGAGTCGCCGGGCATCATGGTGAAGTGTTTAGCGGCTAAAGAGACAATATTTATCTCAGAAGTTGGAGATTAGCAGTGGAGTAAATGTTGGACAAACACGACTAATAAAAAGGAAGTATTGATAGATTGTTGATCATGTAACGTCCTTATCATTTTAATTGCTTGTTTTGTTGCTTTTAAAGACAGGATAATTCATCACCAGCTAATATCGCTGAGGGAAAACCTGTGGGTTTAACTGAACTAGGAATTAAAACATGAATATATAAATAAATATATATATATATATGTATGAATATATATGAATGATATAATAATATATATGAATATATATATTAAGCTAATCATGTCCCATCAACAGACGGATGCTGGAGAAAGTGAGGGAAGCTTGACATTAGGTTGTTGTTCTCCCGTTGTTCTCCCGTTGGACGTCTTCCTCAGCGCAAATAAAAGGTCGTCCTGGAGTCCTGGTGGAGATTCAGTCCAATTCACACCTCCCACATGCAGCAGTTTGAGAACTACTTATACTTAGTTTAGACGCTGTTTTTAACATCTCTCTTCAGAAGGAAGGCCAGCGAGGTCCCCATGATAATATACCATCTTTATCAAGTCGTAATGATAATATACCATCCTCATCGGGTCCCCAAGATAATATACCATCTTCATCAGTTTGTAAAAATGGGTGGAGGAAAGTGTCAGGTGTGATGTGTGATAGAAGAGTTTCAGCTAAAATGAAAGGAAAGGTGTACAAAACTGTGGTGAGACCAGCGATGTTGTTTGGTCTAGAGACAGTGTCACTGAGGAAAAGACAGGAGGCAGAGATGGAGGTAGCAGAGATGAAGATGCTGAGGTTCTCTCTGGGAGTGACCAGGAAGGATAGGATCAGGAATGAGTACATCAGAGGGACAGCACATGTTAGAGGTTTTGGAGATAAAGTCAGAGAGGCCAGACTGAGATGGTTTGGACATGTCCAGAGGAGAGATAGTGAATATATTGGTAGAAGGATGCTGAGTTTTGAACCAGGCGGGAGGCCTGGAGGAAGACCAAAGAGGAGGTTTATGGATGTAGTGAAAGAGGACATGAAGGTAGTTGGTGTGAGAGAAGAGGATGCAAAGGACAGAGTTAGATGGAGGCGGTTGATTCGCTGTGGCGACCCCTGAAGGGAAAAGTCGAAAGGAAAAGAAGAAGATCAGGTTGTAAAAATATACCATCTTCATCGGGTCCCCAAGATAATATATCATCTTTATCGTATATTATCATGGGTCTCCGTGATAATACACCATCTTTATGGTATATTATCATGCATCTCCATGATAATATATCTTTATCGGGTCATGAACCCAACAAGTCCTACCACCTGTTCTTTGTTTTGCTTTCTGTGTGTATTTTTTTTTCTACTTTAGCTTTCGTTGCTCCTGCTGTTCGTCGCCTGCTGTCCAAAGCGCTACGTGAACTAGTCGTCCTCAGAAAGGGAGTAAAACTCCACCAAATGTCTGTGCTGGGGGAGACGAGATGCTTCTGAATCAGACCCACAGTGGGGGGGCCCAGAGCACATCGTAGATCTGTTATTTCCTCCAGCACTGCCATTGGAATAGACTTTGCTGCTGACCTTTGACCCTTCTCACCGCCAGGGAGGTGTTTGGACTGTTGTAGAGGTCTTCCTCTGTCATGGGGGGTCTCAGGGACGGGGTGGCGTAATGAGCTGTAATTAGTGGAGCCTTGTGAGGAGCAGCCATTTGTATTGTTAAGGGAGGTTATGGGACCGCTGTGGGGCACGACCTCATGACCTTTACGTGGTCACATGTCCTCTGACGACGCTTTAGACTGATGTGAGGATGTGCCTGGAGAAACAAAGAGGAGGTCGACCTGCGTCGCACTTCAAGAATGGAACGTATTTTATAGGAAACTTGTGTACAGACTGAAGCAGGTAGTGGATCATTAATCGTTTCCATGACGACCCGTCGAGTTGTGTTCTGGATGTTTCAGCACAACGACTCATGGATGTGTTTCCTCCAGGGGCTGGCGTCTTCCTGCTGGCGTCGGCCGAGAGCGAGCAGATCAGCTTTCTGTTCGACTGCGTGGTCAGAGGCGTCGCCCCCTCCAGGGGCCCGTGGGGACTGCAGCCTGCGTTACCAGGTCAGTAGCCAGTGTCACCAGGTCAGTAGCCAGTGTCACCAGGTAGGTAACCAGTGTCACCAGGTCAGTAGCCAGTGTCACCAGGTAGGTAACCAATGTCACCAGGTAGGTAACCAGTGTCACCAGGTAGGTAACCAGTGTCACTAGGTCAGTAGCCAGTGTCATCAGGTCAGTAGCCAGTGTCATCAGGTCAGTAGCCAGTGTCACCAGGTAGGTAACCAGTGTCACTAGGTCAGTAGCCAGTGTCATCAGGTCAGTAGCCAGTGTCACCAGGTCAGTAACCAGTGTCATCAGGTCAGTAACCAGTGTCACCAGGTCAGTAACCAGTGTCATCAGGTCAGTAACCAGTGTCACCAGGTCAGTAGCCAGTGTCACCAGGTCAGTAACCAGTGTCACCAGGTCAGTAGCCAGTGTCACAAGGTCAGTAGCCAATGTCACAAGGTCAGTAGCCAGTGTCACCAGGTAGGTAGCCAATGTCACCAGGTCAGTAGCCAGTGTCACCAGGTAGGTAGCCAATGTCACCAGGTCAGTAGCCAGTGTCATCAGGTCAGTAGCCAGTGTCACCAGGTAGGTAGCCAATGTCACCAGGTCAGTAGTCAAAGAAGAGGGTTCAGCCCTGAAGACGCTTATTTTAAAAAGAAACCCAACCCCTCGTTCGGATAATTAAAAGCCCCTCGTGTGCCACCCCCTCCGTGCCACCCCCTCTTGTGCCTCTGAATTGTAATGGCAGCTGTGTGTAATGTGATTGGATAATCCTCTTGAACCCCCCCATGAGTGCATCAGTCGTCCTAGAAACCGTTGGGTCACCTAAACATCAGTGAGATCCAACCGCCGTTAGCATGACAGCTAACCGCCGTTAGCATGACAGCCAATCAGTCCTGCCTGTGTGAACAGGTGTGAATGGAACCGCTCTATGTCCACCTTATTGGTCCAAAAATAAAAAGATAAAGATTCCAAGAATGAATGAAGACGTTTCAATCCAGGCGTGATGTCACTGAATCCAGGCGTGATGTCACTGAATCCAGGCGTGATGTCACTGAATCCAGGCGTGATGTCACTGAATCCAGGCGTGATGTCACTGAATCCAGGCATGATGTCACTGAATCCAGGCGTGATGTCACTGAATCCAGGCGTGATGTCACTGAATCCAGGCGTGATGTCAGTGGAGCTGTTGGACAGAATATGTCCTTTTGCCCGTTTTAACACCTAATTTATTTATTCGTCGTTTTTAAACCTTTTTTTCAGTGATTGTGCAACAGGAAACAGTTGTGGTGGGACGGCTGATATTCTTGTTTTCACCCCCCCAATAGCAGGTTGAGCTCATCCTCCTATTATTGTGTGTGTGTGTGTGTGTGTGTGTGTGTGTGTGTGTGTGTGTGTGTGTGTGTGTGTGTGTGTGTGTGTGTGAGCCTCCTGATCTCTCCAGGCATGTCTGTAACCTCATCCCCAGGATTCCAGCACTGCCTCCCCCCTCATGTCACACCTGCCCCCCCCGCCCCCTCCCTCTAATGTCAGACTGGTCTTACTCCTCTCTGCTTCTTTTCATCCTGGTTTTTGTTCTCCTGAGGACCGACTGAACGTCTCTGATGGACTCAGGTCGTATTCTGATGGTCTCTCATCCGACCGCTCATCCTGCTGCCTCTGTTAAAGCCCCAGGGGCCCCCCTGGTGTCCGTTAAAGCCCCAAGGGCACCTGGTGTCCGTTAAAGCCCCAGGGGCCCCCTGGTGTCCGTTAAAGCCCCAGGGGCACCTGGTGTCCGTTAAAGCCCCAGGGGCCCCCTGGTGTCCGTTAAAGCCCCAGGGGGCACCTGATGGGGGGTATTTTAGGACACTCGGGGTAACTGGGGGGTCTCTGGTTTGTCAGTTCAGAAACAAAACGTTTCTTCGTTGAACTAAAATGTTTCAGTCGTGATTCTCTAACAGAGAGAAAAATGTTTCCGTTCACGCCTGACGCTTGATTCCGTCTCCGATCGATTGGCCTCCTGGCCCCCGCCTGGGGGGGGGCCTTAGTGTCCCATTGGGCATGATGGGCTAGCTTAGCACTGCTAGCAGAGACACAGGTAACAGGAGCACAGGTGTGACAGGAGTACAGATACCCCCAATCAGGGTATCTGATAGGGGGTATCTGATGAGGGGTGCCTTATGGGGGGATATCTGATCTGATGGGGGGGTATCTGATGGCTTCTCCTGTTTGGCCCCGTGTCCCTGCTGACCTTGGACGTCCTCAGAACGTGATACCCTTGAACGCCACCGGGGGGCTTTAGCCACCAGCGGCGCCACGTGTTAGCGCTATTAATACCCCACAGCACTGCGACGTCCCCCTGCATGACCCCCCAGCCCCCGCTCACCCATCACATAGTTATAAAGCACCGAGCAAAGCGTCCGTTATTACCCACCGGGGTAGTAACAGATGTCATTACTTCCTGTGTGATGTCATTAGTTCCTGTGTGATGTCATTGTTTCCTGTGTGATGTCATAGATCCCAGCTGCGGGGGCTCTGACTGGGAGGAGAGGCTGAACCAGGAGGCTGAGGATCTACAGAAACGTCTGAGCTTGTTGTCTCAGAGGAGCTCAGGTAGACATCAGGTTCACACCTGGATCAGTTCTCAGGTGTGAATCAGTCTTCAGGTGTGAATCAGTCCTCGGGTGTGAATCAGTCCTCAGGTGTGAATCAGTCCTCGGGTGTGAATCAGTCCTCAGGTGTGAATCAGTCCTCGGGTGTGAATCAGTCCTCAGGTGTGAATCAGTCTTCAGGTGTGAATCAGTTCTCAGGTGTGAATCAGTCCTCGGGTGTGAATCAGTCCTCAGGTGTGAATCAGTCTTCAGGTGTGAATCAGTTCTCAGGTGTGAATCAGTCTTCAGGTGTGAATCAGTCCTCAGGTGTGAATCACAGGCTTTAATCGTTCTTTATTCTATGAATACGTTTTACCTCTGACACGCATTACGGAGCGTTCTGATTGGTCGGGCAGGTGTCACTCTGATGATGTCACTCTGCTTCATTGATGTCAAACAGCTGATTGACGTTCTTCCTGCCGTCCCTTCCCAGCGTCGTTCTGCCCCTCTGGGGGGGGAGACGACCACAGCGTATCCGGTTCCTCTGACACGTCGGACACCAGCCAATCAGATTGCAGCGTCAGCAGCCGCTTGGCCGCGTGGACCGAGCCGGCCCCCAGCCCACCTGAACACAGCATCCAGGGGGGGGCCAAAGCAGCGCTGCAGAGCATGGAGAAGCTGTCCGTCAGCCAGGGGGGTGGGAACTGGCCCCCCACCAAAGCGCCACGGCCGCTCCAGGAGATTGGACGCCAGGGCTCATCTGACAGCGGCATCGCCACCGGCAGCCACGCCTCTTGCACCGGGAGCTTCTCCTCCTACACCGGCAGCCTGGACATCGCTCCTGGGGAGGACTTTGTGTCTGTTCTCAGCTCACCCCCCCATCCGGCTCAGGACCTCAGACCTTGTACTTGTGCAGGCCTGGGACACGAGTACCAGGTCCCCACCCCGCTGAGGTACATCTACAACTCCCCCAGGGGTCTGCTGCAGGGCGGGGGACGGGGCGCCGCAGACCATCAAGCCCCCACCATGACTGAAGACGCACCCACCTCGGCAAAGGAGGATCCCCCCGGCGGCACCACCTCTGAGAGTCACCCAGACTCTGACAGACGGGCAAAGAACGAACCCCCACCAGAGGAGAACACCCAGGTGGCGCCCCAAAGTGGCCAGTCAGACCCCTGCCGCGCCCCCAGCCCCCCCTGGAGGACCATCGTTACCATCTGCCCCATGTGCAGCGGCTTCAAGGTGAGTTCCTGAACACGTAGTGTTCGTGTCCCACAAAAGAACCTCCAGAACCTTCTGGGCTCTCGCCGCTCCAGGGGCGTCGCTCCAGAAACGCTCTTTAAGTAACTCCATACAGTTGGGTTAGGGTTAGTAACTCCATACAGTTGGGTTAGGGTTAGTAACTCCACACAGTTGGGTTAGGGTTAGTGTTAGTAACTCCATACAGTTGGGTTAGGATTAGTAACTCCATACAGTTGGGTTAGGGTTAGTAACTCCATACAGTTGGGTTAGGGTTAGTAACTCCATACAGTTGGGTTAGTAACTCCATACAGTTGGGTTAGGGTTAGTGTTAGTAACTCCATACAGTTGGGTTAGGATTAGTAACTCCATACAGTTGGGTTAGGGTTAGTAACTCCATACAGTTGGGTTAGGGTTAGTAGCTCCATACAGTTGGGTTAGGATTAGTAACTCCATACAGTAGGGTTAGGGTTAGTAACTCCATACAGTTGGGTTAGTGTTAGTAACTCCATACAGTTGGGTTAGGGTTAGTAACTCCATACAGTTGGGTTAGGGTTAGTGTTAGTAACTCCATACAGTTGGGTTAGGATTAGTAACTCCATACAGTTGGGTTAGGGTTAGTAACTCCATACAGTTGGGTTAGGGTTAGTAACTCCATACAGTTGGGTTAGGATTAGTAACTCCATACAGTTGGGTTAGGGTTAGTAACTCCATACAGTTGGGTTAGGGTTAGTAACTCCATAAGTTGTGTTAGGGTTAGGGTTAGTAACTCCATACAGTAGTGTTAGGGTTAGGGTTAGTAACTCCATACAGTAGTGTTAGGGTTAGGGTTAGTAACTCCATACAGTAGTGTTAGGGTTAGTAACTCCATACAGTAGTGTTAGGGTTAGTAACTCCATACAGTAGTGTTAGGGTTAGGGTTAGTAACTCCATACAGTTGTGTTAGGGTTAGTAACTCCATACAGTTGGGTTAAGGTTAGGGTTAGGGTTAGCAACTCCATACAGTTGTGTTCATGTACTCACTAACAGAACCATCACTTCTCTAATATTTCTTTAACACGTACTCTTTTGACAGGAGCCTTTTCCTTTAGCGTTAGCTCCTTTCCCAGTCTCACCAGTAGTTAGCTTTCTTTCTCCAGTTAGCCTGCTAGCATTCATCTACGGCTTCACAATGCCCGCCCAGTACCATCCATGATTGGCCAACACAAAGTCGTTACGTCACCACGGTGATTTTTGACTACGTTGGGTTCGCTTGGTTTATAAACCAACACATTTGTTTTATATGTTTGGTATGAAGTCTGATATTCTTGTTTTATCATGGAATTTACACTGGTAGTCATCTATGATAACATATTATTATATAGTCACGTGTAATAACATATTAAATAGTCATGTATAATAACATATAGTCATGTATAATAACATATAGTCATATATAATAACATATTATTATACAGTTGCTGTGTGCAACGGAGAAATTTCCCTGACGGAACCTCCTTAAGGGATTAATAATATTATATATATAATATTATATATATAATATATATAATATATATAATTATATTATATATTATTATATAGTCATGTATGATAGCATATTATTATATAGTCATGTATAATAACATATTATATAGTCATATATAATAACATATTATTATATAGTCATGTATAATAACATATTATATAGTCATGTATAATAACATATTATTATATAGTCATGTATGATAGCATATTATTATATAGTCTTGTATAATAACATATTATTATATAGTCATGTATAATAACATATTATATAGTCATGTATAATAACATATTATATAGTCCTGTATAATAACATATTATTATCTTGTCATATATAATAACATATTATTATATAGTCATGTATAATAACATATTATTATATTGTCATATATAATGACATATTATTATATAGTCATGTTTAATAACATATTATTATATAGTCATGTTTAATAACATATTATTATATTTTCATATATAATGACATATTATTATATAGTCATGTATAATAACATATTCTATACATGTTTCTATCCAAGAAGAACAATTCAGAAATGTAACTCCTCCAGGAAAACCCTCGCAGTATGTACAGATATGTTGCCACGGTGATGCGTCTTGGAATTGTTTTTTTTTATTGATCAATCTGAGGATTATTTTCTGACTTGCTTTAGTCCTTAATATCATTTATGCATGAAATAATAAATAATCTGTTATGTTCAGGAATGAGTACATCAGAGGGACAGCACATCAGGAATGAGTACATCAGAGGGACAGCACATGTTAGAGGTTTTGGAGATAAAGTCAGAGAGGCCAGACTGAGATGGTTTGGACATGTCCAGAGGAGAGATAGTGAATATATTGGTAGAAGGATGCTGAGTTTTGAACTGCCAGGCAGGAGGCCTAGAGGAAGACCAAAGAGGAGGTTTATGGATGTAGTGAAAGAGGACATGAAGGTAGTTGGTGTGAGAGAAAAGGATGCAAAGGACAGGGTTAGATGGAGGCAATTGATTCGCTGTGGCGACCCCTGAAGGGAAAAGCCCAAAGGAAAAGAAGAAGAAGAAGTGCAGCCAACAGATGTCCTGTTAAATATGAGTTAAATATTCATGTATGCGTTGCTGAGACTAGATAATGTTTCTGCTTGAGTTTTTACGAACCTCATGAATTCAATTATATGACTTATTTTGGATTTGAAATTTAGATTTTTCAGATTTATTCTTCATTTCTTGATAAATTACAGTAGAAAGCTGCAGAATTTAAACATTCATGTAACAGTCTCTGACGTTCTACTCTGGACCGTACATGGCTTAAATTCCTTTGACATGTAGCTCCACCTGCTGGTGGTGCATTAAGGTGGAGGCAAACGGTCACCTGAGGAGAATGTTCTTTTTGTTTCTCTTCAGACGATGAACTGAAATAACTTGAGTTTGTGTCCAAAGCTGCTCAGACAGGAGTCGTGTGGGAGGAATCTCTCACCCGCGCTGTGAGCAACACGCTCCACGCGTGAACAATCCATCGGCTCAGAAAGAAGCTTTAAAACAAACCTGGATGAGAGGATTCTAAAGTGATGCTTCATGTCTGATGCTTCAGTGGTGAATCGTTAGTTCATCTGTTATTACAGAGGTGATCGTAAACCTGCAGTAGACCCAGGGTCAGCCCAGATGATGATGGAGTGTTTCACTGGATTAGAAGCAGCTGGCAGGGATTATCTCCTGACTGCCGTTCTAGACCAGCCTCTATGTTTCTTTTTAATATACAGTAAATATGTTCTCAGTTCTCCCCCCCCTCGTCATTCGTTGTGGGAAAATGACCTAGATCATGGGGTTGGGTTCATGACATTTGCTGGCAACCAATCGCCTTGCAGCCTGGAACCAGTTTGATTAGTGTAATGTTTATGTCCCCCCCCCAGGGGACACCATGCATGCCATCAAGTGGTTCAGCTGCACCTGCCTTACCAGGTAAGACTCACCTGCTGGACGCCTGCATGAACGCTGCATCCTGTCCTGCATGATATCTGAAGCTTCCTGTAGTGTTAGCATTAGCTCCTTTGGAGCGGCGTGTTTTTAATCCAGAGCAGCGTGATTTCAATCCAGCAGGATTTAAAGTTGATGCGTTGCCATGCCGACCCAATGTCAGAAGCCCAGAGAGCCCAGCAGCGAGGACGAGCAAGGATTCAACACCAGCGATAAACGGAAGGGAGACGTTAACCCGATTGATGGCCGACCTGACAGGTCCCAGCACAGACAGACAGTCAGACAGACAGTCAGACAGACAGTCAGACAGGTGGTCAGACAGACAGTCAGACAGACGGTCAGACAGACAGTCAGACAGACAGTCAGACAGACGGTCAGACAGACAGTCAGACAGACGGTCAGACAGACAGTCAGACAGACGGTCAGACAGACAGTCAGGCAGACGGTCAGAGGACCGGCTGACTGTCTACCAGTCCATGAGCCCCACCCTGAAGGAGCCCCCACTGGCACCAGCTGGACCTGGAGCTCCGTCCATGGAGAGGAGAGCCTCCATTTATGAAAACTGCTCCAGGTGTGAGGGGAAACGCTGCCGCCCTGCTGGACAGGTCGGACCTGCTGGAGCAAACCCAAGCAGAAACAGCTCCCCTTTACAAAGGGGGGTCCAACAACCCCATGAGGTCTGTGAGGGTCGTGGTGAAGGATGGCAATGCATGGAGACGAAGACTCAGGCAGAGACTCCTGGAGGTAAGAAGCCTCCAAGCTCCTCTGGTTCCTCCTCTGGTTCCTCATCTGGTTCCTCCTCTGGTTCCTCCTCTGGTTCCTCCTCTGGTTCCTCCTCTGGTTCCTCCTCTGGTTCCTCTTCTGGTTCCTCCTCTGGTTCCTCCTCTGGTTCCTCTTCTGGTTCCTCCTCTGGTTCCTCCTCTGGTTCCTCTTCTGGTTCCTTTGGTTTCTCTGGTTCCTCCTCTGGTTCCTCTGGTTTCTCTGGTCCTCCTCTGGTTCCTCCTCTGGTTCCTCTGATTCTTCCTCTGGTTCTTCCTCTGATTCTTCCTCTGGTTCCTCCTCTGGTTCCTCCTCTGAATTTACATGTAGTGTATAACGGAACGTGACGGGAGTCAGCGTTCTGCAGGATTTGAATGTCAAGTTGAGCAACTCTAGTCTGGCTCTGGAAAAATAAAGGAACGCTTCCTTAAGCTGAGGGGAAACAACAGAAACAGACTTTGCTGTAAAATGACATCAGAGTAACACTTGTCAAGGTGAAGCCACTCATACCTGAACTGGTCTCTATGACAACAGCAGAAGTCACACTGATTTACAGGTAGGTCATTTCATGGGAGTTCATGCACTGTCTTGGTTTGGTTCTTTGAAAAAGGTGACATTAATGCACAATTCATTAAATACACCAGTAAAACATACTGTATACTTATGTCTTAAATTTGAAAAAAAATATTTCTTTTATTTTATTAAAGAAGGGTTCGGTGAGTGAGCATGTGAAACTGGCAGGGTTCAGTACCTCCAACAAGGTTAAGAACCACTGACTTAGAGGCTCTACTGGTTTTTTCGTCTACATCTCCTTTTATAAAAGACTAAAAGCACTCGACAAATAACTGTCTTCTTGGATTGCTGAATTATTCATTAGCCCATTTTTTAATTAATTAAAACCTATTATGGGGTTGGCTTACTGCAAAGTTAAAATTAGAAAGACAGTAAAACAAGTAATTGTCTATACTTGGATTGCAAAATCATTAGCCTTTTTTTTTTTTAATGTTAGAACTTATGGAGTTGTCTTATTATAAGGTTAACCACAAAAAATAAATTAAAAAATACAGTAAAAGAAATAAGTCAAACAAATAAACACAAATGTAAAATCAGCAACTGAATGAAACCCTGCTGATGTAGAGCTGGAGTGAACAGATCTAACCCCACCCTAACCCTAACCCCACCCTAACCTAACCCTAATCCTGCTGACGTGGAGCTGGACTCGTTTAAGAGGTTTATGGTTCTGTTGTTGTTGGACTGTTTCCTTTTCAAATCCACTTTCCATGTCTGAACCGATGTGAATAGATCTAACCCCACCCTAACCCCACCCTAACCCCTAACCCCACCCTGACCCCACCCTAACCCCTAACCCCACCCTAACCCCTAACCCCACCCTAACCCCTAACTCTAACCCTAACTCCTAACCTCACCCTAACCCTAACCCCTAACCCCACCCTAACCCCTAACCCCTAACCCCACCCTGACCCCACCCTAACCCCTAACCCCACCCTAACCCCTAACCCCACCCTAACCCCTAACTCTAACCCCAACCCCTAACCTCACCCTAACCCTAACCCCACCCTAACCCCTAACCCCACCCTAACCCCACCCTAACCCCTAACCCCACCCTAACCCCACCCTAACCCCTAACCCCACCCTAACCCCTAACCCCACCCTAACCCTAACCCCACCCTAACCCCTAACCCAACACCCTAACCCTAACCCAACACCCTAACCCTAACCCCACCCTAACCCCTAACCCCACCCTAACCCTAACCCCACCCTAACCCCTAACCCCACCCTAACCCTAACCCCACCCTAACCCTAACCCCTAACCCCACCCTAACCCTAACCCCACCCTAACCCCACCCTAACCCTAACCCCACCCTAATCCTAACCCTAACCTAACCCTAACTCCACCCTAACCCCTAACCCCACCCTAACCCCACCCTAACCCTAACCCCACCCTAACCCTAACCTTACCCTAACCCCACGTCTACAAGCGTCACATGACAGCTCATCAAAATCCATCAGCCAGTGCAGCTGAAGCGTTTGAGGCGCGGCTGAAGTGTTTGAGGTGCGGCTGAAGCGTTTGAGGCGCGGCTGAAGCGTCTGAGGCGCGGCTGAAGCGTTTGAGGCGCGGCTGAAGCGTTTGAGGCGCGGCTGAAGCGTTTGAGACGCGGCTGAAGCGTTTGAGGCGCGGCTGAAGCGTTTGAGGCGCAGCTGAAGCGTTTGAGGCGCGGCGGCGATTCAAAAGACCCTCAGATCAAAACGCTGTGTGGATTCTGATTCAAAGCTAAATTCAATAAAACTGAGAAAAGTTTTTTAATACTGATAATCGTCTCCATGGTGACCAGTCGGTGATGTAGGAGTCGTGTGGCTTTTCCATCTCATGTCTAAAGAGCAGCAGGAATCCTGCGTCGGGCCCGTCTAATTCCTGCATGCTGATCGACTGTGTTTCCTGCTGCGCTGGTGAGATAATCAATCAACCCGCTTTGCTCCCGCCGCCGCCCTGCAGGACAACCAGAGAACTGCTCGTCTGCTCGACGCCCAGGATGGATTCAGACGAACATTTCAGGATTACTTCTGTCCCTTAATGTTTGTTTTAATGTGTCCCCCCCCGGCAGAAAAAAGGCTCCACAGAGAGGAGCGACGCAGAGATGATGCTGCTCACGAGGTCACGGAGGGTCGGGTGGCGGGCAGGAACCCAGAGGTAGGGGGTCATGTTCAGACCAATCAGCTGATGCCCCTTGATGGGGCAATCCACTGCACCTGATGCCCCTCGATGGGGCAATTCACTGCAGCTGATGCCCCTTGATCAAGTGCTCCACAGCGGGGCAGCTGATTGGTGTTTGTCCTGCAGGCAGAAGACAGAAGGTCTGATCTGATTGGTCAGCAGACGTTCCTCCAGGAGCCTGAAGGTGAGTGAGGCCCTACTGGGGGGGTGTGTGTGGAAAGAACGTGTGTGGTTACGTACGTAACCCAGCAGGGGGCAGGTTCATCTGCAGATCGTCATTAAAAATAATGATTTTTTATTGGAGACGACTGACATGAATGTGAATGTGTTTATTATATTCTATTAACACTTTGCTTTCTTAACTGTTCTAGCACATATATTCACTTATTAATTCTATTTATATAATATACATTTATGTATACAGTATATATATGAATGCCTTTAGAATGAAACCATGACATGATCACTGCCCCCCCCCCCACACACACTGTAGGCTGTTAACAGTGATATTTGCTCTCAAGTCCGTGTCAGAGGACTCATGGGTAATAAAACCCCGGTAAGGCGACGCCCCCCGTCTATCAAATCAAATCCACAAGCTCACATCTCCGTTCTCACGCCATTTCTTGTTTTTTCTTGATTTATAAATGAAACCCAAGATGTACATTAGATTATATTAAATTAACTTTCCTGTCGTTGTAGACGTCACAGCAAAGCAACGACATGAAGATGGACTTTTAGCAGCCAATAGGTGTTAATAGAAATAAATAACTAAACAATCAATAGAAATGC